>JAOWBP010050941.1:3964-17253 GCA_028571105.1 Tragopan temminckii | reverse complement strand
CCTCCAATTTGGAGATAAGGATGTGGTGGGGGACCATGTCAAAGGCCTTGCTCAAGTCCAGGTAAATGACATCAGTCACTTTCACTTTGTCCACCAATGCCATCACTCCATCATAGAAGGTACCAGATTGGTTAAGCATGACCTTCCCCTGGTGAAGCTGTGCTGGTTGTCTTGGATCACACGCTCATTCCTCATGTGATCAAGCATTGCATCCAGGAGGATCTATTCCATGATCTTCCCAAGCACAGAGGTGAGACTCACCGGCCTGTAGTTCCCTGGATCCTCCTTGCTCCCTTTCTTGTAAATGGGAGTGACAGGACCCTTCCTCCGGTCATCCGGGACCTCACCTGACAGCCACAACTTTTCAAATATGATGGAGAGCGGCTCATCAACCACCTCAGTCAGTTCCTTCAGAACCCTGGGATGCACGCCATCCGGCCCCATGTACACATTCTGTCTCATGAGGCGGTCTTGGACTTGCTCTGCCCTTACAGTGGGGGGGAATTTACCGCCCTGGTCCCCACCTAGAGGTTTAGGGATGCTGGGCTCAGTGACGTGAGAAATACTGGAATCCTGACCGAGGCAAAGAACTCATTCAGTACCTCAGCCTTCTCTTCGTCCGTTGAAGCCAGTTTTCCTTTTACATTTACCAAAGGAGGTACACTTGCTTTGGCCTGTCTCTTCTGGCCAATGTACCTGTAGAATGTCTTCATATTGTTTTTCACATCCCTAGCCAAGTTCAGTTCTGCCTATGCGTTGGCTTTCCTGATCCCAGATCTGCAAGTCCAGACGGCATCCCTGTATTCTTCCCAGGTGACACACCCTTGTTTCCAGAGCTTGTACGCACCTTTCTTCGCCCTCAGCGTGCCCAGCAGATCCTTGCCAAGCCATGCTGGTTTCCTACCTCCTCTGTCTGCTTTCTTATTCAGAGGGATGGAGAGCTCTTGTGCTCTCAGGAAGGCATCCTTGAAGAGTAGCCAGCTCTACTCAACATCTTTGTCTTTACGGACAGTGTCCCAGGGGATCTTGGCCAACAGTCCATTGAACACCTTAAAGTTCGCTCTTCCAAAGTTCAGGGTCCTGACGCCGCTCTTTGCCAGGCCCATATCCCTTGAGATCTCGAACTCAACCAGGGCGTGGTCACTGCAACCCAGGCTGCCTCCAGCCTTAATGCCTTTAATGATCTCCTCCACATTGGTGAGCAGCAGGTCCAGAAACACTTCACATCTGGTCAGTCTGTCCAATACTTGGATCAGAAAGTTATCATCAGTGCATTCCAGGAGCCTCCTGGACCTCTTGCTGCTCACCATGTGGCCCTTCCAATGGATACCTGGATGGTTGAAGTCCCCCATCAGGACGAGATCCCATGAGCACGAAGCCTCCCACATCTGAAGCAAGAAAGCCTCATCAACAGTCTCCCCTTGATCAGGTGGCCTGTAGCATACGCCTATCACCAGCTGGCCTTTGTTAGTCCCGTCCCTAATTCTAACCCACAGGCTCTCAACCTGTTCCTGACTGTTTTTCAAAGGGAGCTCCTCACAGTCTATCCACTCTTTGACATAGAGGGCAACGCCCCCACCCTTCCTACCTAGCCTATCCCTTCTAAAGACCCGATATCCCTCATAGGTGGTATTCCAGTTATGGGAGTCATCCCACCATGTTTTCGTGATAGCAACAAGGTCATAACTTTCCAAGCACATCATGGTTTCCAACTCGTCCTGCTTATTTCCTGGGCTGTGTGCATTGGTATAAAGTCACTGCAGCTGGGCTTTCCATCTCACTGCCTTTATAGAGGATCTAGGATCCCCTAGAACAGCAGTATCCCCAGCATCCCCCTGCCCCAGTCCATCCCTTTGTACTCTACCATCTTTGCCCAGCAAGTTTGGTATGAGCCCTCAAACAACCTGCTCAACACCAGCAGCCCACATTTTGTCCCCTTCCCCCTTCATACCTATTTCTGTGGGCTAGAGTCTTGTTTGTCATGGCATATATAAAAGGGTTAATATATATATATATAAATATTAAAATATTTTTAAAAATATGTAAAAACATTTTGTGAATATTGTACTTATTTAATCTGTGTGATGAATAGTTTTGTTGTGGACCTCTGGTGCTCAGTTATTTTTACCTATGGATAATACTAATTCTTCAGGACTTTGTGAAAGCTCTGACCAATTCTATGTACAGTTAGCAGTTTAAAATCAGCCTGGAATAGAATTGTCATGTTCAGTTCTGCCCAGTTGTAAAGTTGCTTCATAAAATTCTGAAGCCCCAAGCCTGGAATGGACAATGCTGTGTAGGGCCAATAATTAGTAGATTAAAGGGGCTTTTATCATGGTAGTGAAATTACAGCTTCAATGAATCTGAAATGAAACTCTGCTATTTAAAAATAACTAATATTAACAGCTGTCCCAATTATACAGTATTTTTTGGAAAAGAAAGATTGATATGGCTTATTTTTTGAGTCTTTAGGGGGAAAATATTTGGTTATGAACAACTTTTTCTATTAAAACTATAGTTCATTATTTTTAAAAAAATATATAGTCAGTACTGACTCTAGCACTGAACAGAACTAGTCACCTATATTCTTTTAGCTGTTTTAGAAATTAGACAATTATTTTAATATGTGTGGGAAGGGAAGCTCACTGTTAGTTCTATGATCTAATCCTGGATCTAAACTGAGAAATTTTGGTCACGAAAAGGTTTAAAATGTTAAATCCATTCCTTTGTTTTTGCTATAGATATAAGAAAGCTTACTCCATTAGGAATACTTATTTTTGTATTTTGTAGAAACTTCGGAAATATTAGAATACAAATAAACATCTTTAGAAATGAAGGATTGTAAGTTGAAGATTTAGGAGAGAGAGATGTTTTTAGTGAGGAAGAAGGAAAACACCAGTGTTCACATAGCTGTTGACCTTGTACATCTACTAGTATAGATGTTTACAGTGTGTTTTTAGGAAATCACGCTTGTCTACTCAGGGCTTTGAGAATACTGTGCAGTTACATGAAATAGTTTCATAGTAAACACAATCTGCCTGCTTAAAAATGATATGAAAGATTTAAAGACAAATTTTCACATTTTCTTAAATCATGTCAATGTGCTACTAGTGTGTCTTGCAAATGGTATATCTATATACAGTCATATTTCAGTAGTTACAAACACTTTATCAAGGAGAAACTAATCAGCTTAAAAATTACTGTGTCTTTTTGAGACCACAGATTGTTTTTGAACTGCTCATAAATTGAAAAATATTACTTCAGCTTCACTTGTAGACTAGAACTGTGTAAATATTTTACATTAAATAATTTATTTAACCAATTTATGTTTTTTTACTCTTGATACATTATCTATGAGCAGCAGAAATTTTTCTTGATTTCAGACACTTTGCAAAATAATTTTATATGTATTTTTTCTGATGAGTTGTTGGCTTCCAGGTGTTTTGCCAAAAGTACAACTAATTTACTGAAAGGATTAAATGCATACATTAAGAAATATACATATATATATATATATATATACAAGCATTCCACTTGTGATACTTTTCTTTCCTTCAGAAGATAATAATGAGTCTCATGAAATTCTTGAGTACTGTGAACTTAAAATTCACTTCCAGCACGTGTTCTCCCATATTTACTCACCTTTTAAGGGATCTGACTAATTTGTTTTGGGAATGACTGTAAAGACGAAACTAGTGTTTCACTGACTCAGAATATGCCATAGATTAGCCTCATAGCATTAGAAATCTTGAATTTAAATATTTCTAGAGAACTACTCCAGGTGCCATTACTGCACTACAGGCAACAATGCCAACCTGGATAATTTGAAATTGGTAGGTGTTTTGCTTTTATTAAAGCACAATGATGAGTCTTCAGGGATCAGACTTACAGCACAGTGACAGTTGTTAATAATGCACTAATACGAGTTTTAACAAAATACTTGTAGCATCCATTCCTGTTAGAGCCCTTAACTTCCTAGAAATCTTCACATTTTTCCCTTTATTTCAGTCAGCTTTTCATGAAATGCCAAGTTCTAACCTCCCAGTACTCTTCAGCTAACAATCATAGAAAACAAGTCTCGAAAGGGCCTTGCGTTTTTGCATCATTTTTTGTATTTGTTACAGAGAAATGTTCCCTAGAATAAAAAACTTATTTATAATAGTTTCCTTTTATCAGTTGCCAAGTACTTGACAAAACGTAGTATTGAGGGAGACAATTTGGTTAAGGAAAATAACATAAATGAAGTATTCCTGCCGCTGTCACTTTGTCAGTACTCTGAATTGCCAAATATGGATCCAGTGCTTTTTCTTTAAAACTGCTTGTAGTGCTCCATAGCTTCTATTGTGACGAATTTAAGTAAATTGTTTCTAATTAGTAATTTCTATAGGAATTTAAATAAAAGCTTGTCATCACTTCTCTTCTGCTTGCAAGTAAAGCTCAATGAACTGGTTGCTAGAAAAAATGTTCCCAACTATGCTGTCCAAATAAAGACAGTATAAGGTCAACAACTAATTTTTCGGTGATTTATTTATGTGTGTGCATACACTGTAAACAGACAATGTCTCCTTCAGCTTTTCCACAGAGAAAGCTGTATTTTCTGAAATCTGAAAATATTCTTTTCTTTATTATATTATTTTATTTTATTATATTATTTCCTTTATTTATATTTTTTCTTTATTATATCAATCCATTTCTTAAGTCAAAGAAGAAAATGTGGCCAAGTGTCTGCCTGTCATATTTGGCATTGCTACTTTTCTTTTATTAGTAGTAACTATTTATCTCTTTATCTCCCTCTCTTTCTTTCCTGTGTCCTGGGTGGCTGCATGCCTTCAATAATTTATTCAGTCTATTCACTGAGTCTTATTAAAATTTAAAGCAACTCTGTGTAAGGATTTTTGTGTTTGTGTAGATTTGGTAGTCAGTCCATAAGTAGAATAAAATAATCAAATCTTATGCTGCATTTCCTGTACGTGTCCTATAGTGGTACTAATAAGCAATAAGCTGAATGGGTGCATTGGTCTCAGACAGAAGATAAATGAAACATCATCTCTGAAATTTCCAAGTTTGTTTCAGTAGTTCTCAGGTAGACACTTTCCATCTTTGCACTTCTCTTTTGGTAATTTCTAAAAATAAAAATTAAATCAATGAAAACTAGAAACAAACAAGCCCCAAGCAACCTTCTCCTCCCAAAACCTTGGCATATAAAGTAAGGACTTACAAATCTCCAGATATTCATTCACTTCTTTAGCCAACCAGACCAGCGTCATGCAGTTGCAGTAATAGAAGCAGATAAGATAGCATTGTACTAGCTATGCTGTTTACTGTTAACTGCTGAACCACAGTAGAAAGGAGTACTTTACAAATGTCAACTCATCCAAGAAAACAGAGAAGAGTATGAGGGAGATACCCTGCATTAAAACATATGTTGCTATAAGTTGATAGTTAATACATTGCACTCAAATCACACCATCTATGTGAAGCCAAAAACATATTTTTAGTCCAATTAATATTTTAACATTTTAATAGTCCAAATTTTTAGTCCAGTTACAATGATACAGTGAAGTATATAATAGCACAAATACATACAGAAAGGCCTAAATGATAAGAAGAATTTAAAATTCCTACATAGGAAAACTAATATCCACTCTTTTGTTCAGAGTATACAGTGACGCATTCTTCCAATGTCCCTCTGGGTCCTAATGCTGATCAGCAAGAATATTCCTTCAGTTTTCTTATGTATCCTTTATTCATATCTATTAAAGTGGAGATTTAAAGCAGGGATTCTTTGATATCACAGAAAATCTCTACCTGAATATCCAAGCACTGTGTAGCCGAACACTATCCAACCAATACATTTTAGCAGCTGTATGCTTTTTTAATTTGCATCCTTCCTTTTGGTCTGGCTTCTCTTTCTGTGTTGAAGTATTTATAACCCCTACTGGCTTTGGGGTTTCCAGAGGCTTGATACAATGACATAGGAGATCCTTTCTCATTCTGTGTTCTCTGTGAAGCAAAAACAAAATTTCAGTCAAGGAATTAGAAACATTAAGAAAATTGCTTTGAAACAGAGTTAGCTTAGCAAATAAAAATCAAGCTTTATTAAGGACAGCAAATAAAACATTAGCTTCCATAGAAAGGTCTTAGATTTGCTATTGTTGAACTATGTGTTCTTGTATGCACTGTAAACAAAAGACATGCACCTCAACCAGAGCATTGCTGTTCAGACCAATAGTGTCGGAAGTTATGCAAAGGGGTCTGAGAACTCACCTTTCTTCTCCCTTGTCAGTCAAAGCAGCAGCAAGAAAGCAAGAGGAGAATGAATAGCAATTATTGTATTCTCTAGTAGTCAGCAAGGAATGTCTGTGACCTGGAAAGCCACTGCTCTTGTGATTGGCATTATAATGCCACCCTTCCACAGGTCTTCCTGCTGTCCCCACTAGGAAAGTGGCAGTACTTGTTTGCAGCACCTTGTGCACTCTGACAAAACCCTATGCCCAAACTGCTCTTTATGAAAGTGAAACTGGAACCAGCTACAAAGCAAGCCACGATACAAGTTTTGACTGTTCCATCTCAGCGGGGTACCACATTTTCACATGGAACTAGAATAATAAGTTATTCCTTAGTTGCTATTCCAAATACAACATATAAATACTATGGATATGTTCCTTACCATTTCTTCCAGGAGCAGGCTGACCCTCGTTGTTCTTGATATTTCTGATCTCAGGTCTCAGTTAAGCTCTTATTATCACTCTTCATTCCAGAAATTAAGATGTTTTGCATCATAACCACAAGTACAGAAAGGATTCTTCTGAGATCTCTTAGGTCTCAACTGCTTTATAGAAGGACATAATTTAAACTACTAATGTATTAATTACCTAAATTAATTTTTTATGTTTTGCAGTCCTGAGTCTGAAAGATCAAGAAACTTGGCTGCATTCAGCTTAATGCATTCTTTAACAGTGAGATATTTTCTATTCTTGTTCCTATTCCTTCTGGATCACAGTGAATGTACTACACAAAATTCATTATTTTAAGGATTGCTAATGATACAGACTAGGTGGTCCCAAAAGATGAAATTGTTTGTGTAGTTTTCCTTGATTTTGGCAAAAAAAAAAAAAAAATCAGTCCGGGATCTCATTTGCTTTATATTAAATTGTGGGAAATATTTCATTCTGGATTTTTCAGATCAGTTTGAAGACTGCATGAACACATAGCTGTTGAAAAACAAAACAAACAGACAAAAAAAAAGAAATGAAGAAAAACCAGTGTATTTTAATCTTTTCACCAGATTCTCTATTTCATCATAACCACATATGATTGTCCAACATTTGTATCAGGTTTAATCTCAGTAAAATTTCTAGCATCAGATTAGGAAGATTTAATCAATTCCTAACTATAACTTTAAAATAATCCTATATCTTTATTGAGCATCCTGTTTCTTTTCAGAGAGCACTGTGAAGTTTGTGGAATCTTTATTTATCAGTTAAAAGTCTAGTGACTGACACCTTAGAGTTAACAAGCATCTCCTAGGAGTGAAACAATCCCTGACAGGGAAATAAATTCTACTGATATTTGATAGGAAAAAAAAGGGATGATGGACAGAAGAAACAAAGTATCTAACATGAAACACATAGGCTTGCATATTATGTTCATCTTTTGGGGATGTTTCCTTATATGGTTAGAACCATTTGTTCACCACAAATAGTAGGCATATCATGATTATATTATGTGGCATTAACTATTTTTTCCCTCATCTTTTATTAATTTCTGGGTTTGCTAGTCACCAAAGAATCATAGCTTTGGATTGCAAAAGTCATGGACTGAAATAAAATGAGGCCAGCAGAATAAATTCCTTTGAGAAGAAAAAAAATTTAATTTTTTTAATTTAAACATTTTAATGACATGTTTATCCTTATAGGAAGCAGAAATAACTGAGGAAGTTTTTTGGCAGAGTATTTTAGAGTTATCTGGTTAGTAGGTGAACTGGGAGCAGTTAGGCAAAAGAACTAGCTAGAAGGTGATGGGCATCTCAGTGGATGTAGCAATGTCGGTGAGGAGAAGGCCTTCATCACCAGGGACTGAGGAGATGGGAAGAAGCTGGTTGGCTGAGCACTTGACATTTAGGTCTTAAAAACAGTTCAAAAACTAAACAGAACAAAATTCATAGAATCATAGAATGGTTTGGGTTGAAAGAGACATTTAAGATCATCTACTTCCAACCCCTGATATAGGCAGGAACATTTCCCACTAGACCAGGTTACTCAAAGCCTCATCCAGGCTGGCCTTGAATGCTTCCATGGAGGGGGCATCCACAACCTCTCTGGGCAACCTGTTCCAGTGTCTCACCACCCTCACAGTGAAGAATTTCTTCCTAAAATCTAGTCTAAATCTGCCAAAGAAAAAAATCTTTTCAAAAGAAGTACCACAGTACATTTTTCTCCTTTTTTGCCTTTTCCTTTTTCCTTTCTCCTGTCAGAGCAATGCTGTTGTGTAAAGCATTTAGGATCACTATTTAATTGAGGAATTGCAGCTACCAAGCACCTATAATTTCTTTGTTAGTGGCACCTAGAATTTGAACATCACCTATGTTGCTACCAGTCATATGGTGGAAGAACATATACATATGATATTCCATATTGAATGTATATATATATATATAACTTAAATGAACAAACAAGCTGTCTCCTTTCTATTGACTTGATATTGTGTATGACTGAAGCTCACACTACATGAAAGGCTTTTATATTATATATGTAGACACATATGCACTCTGTGTAAGTCCAGATGTAATCCTGCAGCCTCCTTCTTAGCTGAAACACATGAAAACTCCTTAAGTTCTTGATCTGCTTTTCTGGGCAACTTGATATAGCTGAAAAAGTTTAGTGCCAGACTTGCATATCGCTCAAAATTCACTAATAAGTATGAAGCTCAAAGATATTGTCATATAGCTTATGAAAAATCAGTCTACACACTGAGAGGAAGCTTTCTGTTCTTGGTTTGTTGTGTTTTGTTTTCCAAAACCTTTCAGATAAGTGTTATTTTTGAATCACATTTTTTGCAGGCTTTTATTCCATAACATTTCTAAGGCATCGTTAGTGTGCGAAAAACATAATGACATAGAAAATGACAGTCTAAATGTTATAGGTGAATCTCATACAATGCAAGGCATGCAGGGAGTTGAAAAACCAATAACTTGTAGCTGCTACTGTTCAAAATTGTCTAATTATGTTTAATAGGATAGCTAGGGTCAAAATCTTCCTCTGACAATCCTTAAAAATACATGAGAATTAATTCAAAAAAACATTAGTTTTAAGACTCTGAGCTAGTGGAATCCTTTTAGCAGGTGAGGAAAAAATATGAGTTATCAGAAAAAATACAAATATTTCTTCATTTATATGTATATTCTTAAAGGGATGTAAAATTAGTGGGGTATATTTGGAAATCTAGCTTTATGGATTAAGAAGTTGATGCTGGTGCTGGTGATAGGGCTGAAATCAAAACACCGAAATATTTTTTCCTGAGCAGCTCTTATTATTTTTCCTCCAGCATATTCATTGAGGAAATCTATACTGATGCTAGGGTCAAACTGAAGCCAGCCTTAAACACTCAGCCACGTCTTAGGATGTCTTTATCATGCCATAGCCTGATGGCAGTGGAGTAGGATGTTCTTATGTACTCAGCAGGACATTTCTCAATATAGGACTTTTCAATAGTTCATTTTTCCTTTTCAAGTGGTGTCTCTATTTATAGCTCCTAAAGAAAGTAAGATGTAAAAGAAGGCACCAAAGGGCTGGATAACAGAAATGGAAATCCAGGATTGCAGCCAGTCGACTTCTGTTCTGAAAGACTGTGAGTAAATTTAAACTATCCTGCAGGAAGAGCGGAAGGGGGATTAGAAAGCATTTCGGCCAAAATCCATAGGTGGAAGTTTAGCAGAGATTTATAATTGAATTGGCAGCCTGTAAACAGTGTCCTGGCTTACTGAGCTAAAATATAAACAGTCAGTTTGTAAGGATCCTAGAGCAGTTACGTACCTGTGTACATGCACTTCAACTTCAATGTTAAATAGTGTTCTTATTTCTAGTATCAATAACCATCTCATGGTTCAACTTGGTGCAGAACTTTTTGTATGAATTATTTCCCTGTAACAAGCAGAGAATGAACATATCCTGTGGCTGCTAAACCAAATATAGACTTGTTTAGTTATGCCAATTGCTTCAAATACAGTAAGCTTCTGCGTTATACTTTTTTTCTTCTCAGTCCATTCACCCTCATAGGCAAATTCAGATTTGTTTTCCAATAAATACATACCAGAAGGTAGGTCCTACACACACATATTCAGAGATAAGAAAGCAAAGCATATTTTTACAATAGTGTAGTTTTCCTTAGTGAAAGAGATCTCTAATGAATAAATGGATAAATGGTATTCCTATTTATAAGTCACGCATTAGTGAATGTGATTACTGTGAATCAAAAGTGCAAACACACATTTACAATGTGAGTTTATACAATGTAATATCTAAGATAATGATAACCTTTCATTTGATATGTTGAAAGCAGTTTTGTTTTACCTATAGCTCTGCCACCCTTTTTAGGATATTGTCTTTTGATTTCATATGATATGACATATTGGTTGTTATTAATTGCTGAGTAGTTAGAATATGTCATCTAGGAATGAATGAATAGCAAAATTCAACAAATTGATCATTTATTTTTTAAAAATAAAAAGAGTAAGGAAGACTTCTATTTGCTGTGTAAAGTCTTTTTGAGCAAAATAAGATATTCAGAAAGATTTCTGCTTTGTTAAAAAAAAAATTGTAGTCCTTTTGTTTATTTTAGGAAAACGTAGTTGTGGGGATGCTAACTTTCTGTCAAATATTTATTCTTTACAGTGATAAATCTTTGTCTATTTTTAATAGTTCTAAGTGAAAATGTAGTAAATTTGATTTGCCTTTTTCCTTTTTTTCAAAATCAATACATTTCGTATATAAAGCTATTAATTGTAATTATATTCAGCTATTTTTCTCACATATAATTCTGAAATAATAATCACACAAGTGCAGAATCATGCTTTGACCAAAAGAAGAAATTCATCTTTGATTACACAATGCTCTTTTAATTAAAAAAAGTATGCATCTTCTTTTTAGTATTGACTTTCATTTGTTATTTCATCTGAGAGACTTTTGTATGGAAATTAGATTTCCCTTTCTAGTTGAACAAATGCTAATAAAAGCATTCTCCAATCACTCACTGAAGTTTTAACTGAAGTTGCCTTGATTATTTTTGCATCCCAAATGACATTTTTCCCTGCAAGCACCCCAGCATACAAGGTTACTGGATTGAATATTTCCAAACAAAGCTAATAACAAATGTTTGTGAAAACTGGGTTTATCTTTTTCTTCAGCAGAAATCATTGAAGAGAGTGATTAGTCAGGGAATGCATGTACTGCAAAGGTACAACTCAAATGAACACATCCAATTTCATTTTGATATCAAATAATTTCAGTGGCCACCTTCTATGCAAATTAAGAGATATAATGATTTTAAGAGGAAAAACAGGAAAGTGTGAACTGTTCTATATTTGCTGTGAAATACTGCAGTCCTTCAATGTTAAAATCATATACAAAATATACATTCATCATTATGTATTCCATTAAAACTGAACTTCAAATTGCTTTATTGAAAAGGGAAAACTGAATGGAAGTGAAAGAGAAAAACTTAGTTATGAATTGGGACAAAACACGATAAAAAGTATGCTAAATAATGATAAATAGAGGATATAAATAATACTTTTTTCTATGTGAGTTTTTAATGTCTGCTTTGTACAAATACTGTCCTTTGGGAACTTGGGCAGGAGATGGATGGGAAAAGAAAATGTTTCAGGTGGTCATGTGTTGGAAGTCTATTTTAAACTAAGAAGATACAATACTCTATGATATCAATTTTTGCAACCTATAACTTCCAGTTACTTATCTTTAGAAACAAGATGGTTCTAAAATGGAAATATTCTACCAATTGGTGAAAACCTGTAAATTTGCATATGTTTTGAAATAGGCACCTATGCTTTTGTTCATAAAAGATTTTCTCAGAGTAAATGGAGGCATGTATTGGGAGTTAGTTTTCTTTACTGCCTTTCCTTCTCTGTAAGCTGAAATGCATTGGCCACTCCCCTCCCCTCCACTCCCATGGACTGCTACACAGAGAGCATCAGGCTTGGGCTGACACTGCATGTGCTCAAAGTATCACTACTACAAGAAGACAAGCTCTTTGACAAGTGCACAGTGAGCTGATGAGAGTTTGGCTATATCCCCTGCTGTGATCCCAAACTCAGTCAAAGCCCATACCTGATCACATCTCAGTAGCCTATCAGTTGTAGTTGTCAGGTGATTTTTGAACTCAAACATAAAATATAACTTAGACACAGAACCGGACTTAGAAGCTACTAATTTGCTAGCAAAATTTACAGCTATAGGATTAAAATGCTTAAGAATTTCCTATAAAGGGATTTATTTTTTAAAGCTATCCTACAATTTGCAAGATTATTACAGATGTCTTTCACAATAGTGAGACAGGAACACTTTTCTGCCCTATATTTTTCCCTGAGAAAGGTTTCTAATGCATCTTCATCAAAAATGAAACCAGAGACCATATCTTCTTATCTCAAAGTAAAGAATCCACGGCCATGGTCCAAGCAGAACAGCTGTAGAGGTATGCCGTACTGCACAGAATAGAACTGCTGGAAAGGTGGCAACTCATCCCAACTTCTTCCCACTTTCCCAAACCTGGACTTGTGCTGTTCCACCACTGTTAACAGGCTGTGCCTTGAAGGGCCAGCACAGGTTAGGGAAATAGGTCTCCATTCCTTTCCTTGGCTGAAAAGAGTTCAATTTACATTTCTCAGTGTAGTTAAGCTGACCTGGGTCACAGATGCTCTTGTTTCTTCCTTCTGTAGCTGTTTCACTTTTCATGGAGTACTTAACCTTTCAGTGAATCGGTGACTTAGAAAGAGCACAAGTGGGTGCAGGAATAACAATGAAGATGGTGTGGTTACCTTATGTTTGTGATCTGATTTGAGGAATGGTTTCTAGTCCAAAGAATGATTGTTAACATTTCCCAAAAAGGTAGATTGCCATTATTCCCAAATATTGGAAGATTACTAGGAATATTCTAATTGTTAAAGATGTCTTAGCTGCAGTAGGAAAGGCAGCTGAACAACTGAATAAATTACATAATCTGAGCAAAGTATAATTTTACTAAACTAAACAATATATTCTACTTTAGTTTTTGAA
>JAOWBP010050940.1:0-17254 GCA_028571105.1 Tragopan temminckii | reverse complement strand
TCCTCCCTAGATGCAAGACTCTACACTTGCTTTTGTTAAACCTCATCTGGTTTCTTTCTGCCCAGCTCTCCAGCCTGCCCAGGTCTCGTTGAATGGCAGCACAGCCTTCAGGTGTGTCAGCCAATTCTCCCAATGTCGTATCATCAGCAAACTTGCTGAGGGTGGCCAGTATCCCCTCATCAAGGTTACTGATGAAGATGTTGAACAAGAACAGACCCAGCACTGACCCCTGAGGAACACCGCTAGTTAGAATGGATATTAGAAAAAAATTCTTCTACAAAATGTTGATGAGTTATTGGTACAGGCTGCCCAAGGAGTTGGTGGAGTCACCATCCCTAGAGGTGTTCAAGAAAAGAGTAGATGTAGCATTGAGGGACATGGGTTAGTGGACCAATTCATTTGGGGAATGAATTGATGTTTGCATTGATGATCCTAGTGGTCTTTTCCAACCTTAACAATTCTACATTTCTGTGGTTCTGTTCTAGGTGACTATGGGAAAACAAAGAAGCTGAGCATTATGAGGTGAATTACTGCATGCAGAGAAAGTGAACACATAATCAGTAGCTCTTCTCTTGGAGTAGTTGATTGAAGTAAAAATTGTGTTGCTTTTGTTACCTACATTATCAAACCAATTTATCTTGAAAGCTTCATGGAAAGAGATGAAACGCTTATTTTAGAGGTTTTAAAATCCCCTTTGATCACATTCCATTCCTTTTATTTCTACGTGAGAACTTGATGGTGGCAGAAAAGCAAAATAGAGCTTTAAAAGAACCTTTGTTTATAGGCCTGCTAATCAGCATGACTCATGCACAAATTTATCCCTCTAGCTAATCTTATTCCTTGATGGCTAACATGTTTACATTTCAAGGTAGCATGCCACTTTAATGGAAAGGGGTATTGCTTCATTACATTTCCTGACATTAGTAATAATAAGCATTTCTCCTCAGTCTCCTGTAGGATTGCCCTTGATTGCTGTTGGGGTTTCACTTTGCATTTAAGAGTATGTTCATATCTATAGGTCAACGAAGACTTGTAGAGTTTTAATTAATCAAGGACAGATGTTTCAATTCTCAGCTTTCTCACAGTCATCCATCTTTTCCCTTTAGCCCACAAGAAATACTTAATTTTTTTGATATAATGCTACATGAAATTACATATCAGCAAGCAGATCTATCACAGGACATTGTTTGTTTGCTTGCTTGTTTATGTATTGGTATTTCACAAAACTGTACAGAAGGAATATATTTTCAATCACTAGCTTAAATGTAACTTAAATCTCTTCTAGGGACATCTAGAGTTTAGGAAGAATTTCAGATTCGATCTTACTGAGCAGAATGTGTCAAATTAATTCAGGTTTCTGTCAAGCAGTATCATCCTCCAAATGAAGCTCTTTCTTATTTCACCTCCTTTTCTTCAATATCTAGCATTGATAATGTTTTTAGAAAGGAAAAATCAACAAGGCATGAAAGAAACTCTATGTAAAGGGGTCGATTTCTAGTATGCTGTTAATAAAAACACAGAATTTAATATGATTTTGAGTAGAGTGTATGCTCACAGAAGCCTCTCAGACTTTAAAGGCTCAGATTTGAAGGACTCTGAATTGATAGAAAGTATAAAATTAAGTGTCAGTGCTAACCTTCACTCAGGTACACTTCAGGCTTCCAATACCGAGGAGATAAAACTGAAAGCGCTAGTTCACTGGTGGCTGGTATTGAACATTATGGTTAGCATCTACTTTGCAAGAGAGAGGAAGGCACATAAAGCTTTGTTTTCTTCTTATCCTGAGAATCAGGCTCATTATTTATATTACAAAATCATTGTTGTGTCTGAATCAATAAGACAGACTGTAAAAGAAGATCAAGAATCTTGATATACCCATATAAAAGGTTGATTTAATTTTTACCCTTCCCTCCTGTCTCATCTAATGGAAGGGTCATTGTAAGGTATAAGGAGGGGCAGACAGGAAATGTGGTTATACACACTTAGCTAACTCACAGCACTAAATTTTCCACTAGGGACTCTAACCAGTAGATGCACTTAAGAGCATTGTCTAGGGTGCAGTAACTAGGTCACAAGCCAGTGCTGGGCAAAGAAGCAGGAAGCCACAACTTACTGCTTACAGTCCTTGCTGATGAAGTAAAAATTCAATCCATTATATTAGATAATGAACTATGTATGTTTTTTGTATCAATACTGATTGAAAAATTTACAAATGAAACATGATTAATTCAATTAAATAAGTCCTGAATAGCACCCTCTAGCTCGTTTCTCTATGCTGTTAACATGCTTTTTATACAGCGTATTTTATTTGTTGATCTAATAATTTTTCCTGAATTAATTCCAGTAACATGCTTATGTACTTATTCAAGGTGCGTGACCTTCCCACACTCCAGACAAACAAAAGAAAAAAAAGGTTGACTACAGGTTTTACAGTGTATCATAATGTTTACATACCCAAATTAGTGGCTCTACTGAGTACTGACTGTCCACACTCTTCATACCTTCCCACATACATAAGGATGACAGCAAATGGTAGTCAAGTGAAATCTCCTTTCTTCATTTTGCCCTCCTAGGCTGGAGCATTCAGCTGGGGTAAAAGAGCATTTGGGGTTCCCTTTCCACTTTGCACAAAAAAAATGTTCCATGACCTGGTCCTTAAATTAGAGACAGCTGTCAGCAGCAATAATGTAGACAGCTTATTTTCAAAAAATGGTATTCTAAATATACCTCTGAAGGTCTTGGACTGTGCAGAATAATTCTATTGACATGTAGAATACATCTTCATACTGTTTTGAAAGCTTTTTCATTGTGACAGTGGCATCTCTTGAGGCTATTCTGGGCTTACCAGAGATGATAATGGTAGTGTTTGTTTTAGATCTCTGGCTTTTCTCCAATTAATTATTGCTTTTTATGAATCATTTTGTTTGGATATCTCCAATTAAGATTATATGAATATGACAGAAGGTCTTCAAACAGAACATAGCAGTTATAGATGTCCAAATCCTATCATAATGAATTATCTGCATCCTTGCTACAAACAGATGTGCTTTTTTGCACTTCAGCAAAGAGTAAGTCTTGTAGTAGTTCACATAAAGTGATCTTAGTGTTAGTGAGCAAGAGAGTTTTAGGATTCAAAATTGGTGTAATACAGAATGCTGCAATTCTTACAGCATGGTTCATGCATCACTCAATAGATTGTTTAGGACAGATATTTTCCGTGTGTAAACTGTAGTTGCCATAGGAACTGTTAATTTGGATTCCAGTACTGTGTTTAAAATATTTTAAAATCTACACGTATTTGAGGAGTCAGTTCAACTCCCTTGGGACACACATTCCATTTTGATGATATTTGTGTAGAGATAAGGATTATCTGATCACAGTTGGATAGTTACTGCTAGGTAAAAACATAGAAGATATTCTTTCACCTCAGAGGTGTGATATTCATGAATGTCGAATAATATGGCATGTGATAGATCTCAACTCCAGGTTTCATGATGAGCTTCTTTTCTTGTGTCAATTCATATAGGCCAGCAATGTCTATCTTCTTATCTATTTTTAAATCTGGGGTCCAAAAATACCCAGATCTCAAAAAGAAGTGTCATTACTATTACTAAATTTGACTTCCTTTTCTGAGAAAAAAATATACATTATAATAAAGTTTGTAAGAAAGCATAGAACAAGTCTTGTTGGATATGTTACAAAATGAATATAGGAAGGAAGAGTGCTGAAAAAATTGTAGGCAGCTAAGCTTATCTGCTAATCCCAAATTCCATTGCAATTGAGGAATTTAGGAGCAACTTGAGAAACTTGTGATCCTAAGTTGCATACATTAAAGTTGGATGTAAGGTAGCTACCTGAACTCCACATACATTTCCCTTCAACTGAGTTATTATCTTTTTAACCACTGTTAGCTTCTTGTGATAGATAGGTACTGCTGTGCAGAGATTTTGCGCATCAGCCTTCTTGTTAGGACAACGCACTCAAATGGAGCAACAGTAGGTCCAAGCTTCCTTAAATAGCTGCTTCTCTAATGCAGCTACACAGATGACAGAAGAATATAATTTTTTAGAAGTAAATTCTCCCCACTAAACACTTGTTCTCAGAATTATGCTGACTAGATATCACACCTACCATTTCATGTTGGTTCAGCACAGCAATAGTGAAATATGTGCACAAATGAAGTGAACCTGGTCTCCTCTCTGGGCATCTGCAGAGAAACCAAACTTCTTCCAGCAATAGTATGTGGAAATTAAATGCTTATGTCAGGACTGAACTCACTTTTGGCTCTCCTCTGCTGCTACCATGTCTGTGAGAAGGCATTTTAATATGCTTAGTACTTAAATATGGTGCCTGTTTTAGGTTCACTGTGTCCTTTCCCATCCCTCAACTTCCCAGCTTTACAAGCTGCTAAGTCTAAAGAGACACTGAAAAAATAAATCTGTAATCAGCGGGGCTCACTCCTGGCAGTGAGCCCCAGGGGACTACTAGAGGAGGATGAAGGTGCTGATTTGTTTGAGATCTCTACTGATAAATCTTTCCAGCTCTCTTCTCCTCCACAGGTTATATTGAGACTGAAGGAAAATAAAACTGGGGATTTACCTGAAGTTACAACATCCTTTTTAAGCTTACATATGAAGCCATTAAAATAATTTCTATAGAGCTTTTAATCCAATATTTTAAGTCTCTAATTAGTTGCTTGAATCCCCTGAACAAAGCACTAGGATTAGAACTCATTTGTCATAAAGACACAACAAAACCAGCAACTCTCTTCTGCTAAAAGCCTAATCCAAATACCACTGGAGTGAATCAAAGCATTCACATTACTTACAGAGGCTGTATTTTCAGCCACCAATGACCTTTCAAGCTCCGCATCATGGCACTTTGCTCTTCTGATTTGGGTAAGCTCATCTTTCCTGTTCCTTAAGGGTGACACAAGACCAGCTCAGTCTGGTGAGGTTTTATTCTCCTCCAGTATATCAGACAAGTTGAACGACCAGAGCCAAATAACTTCTCTAAATGGGTGACTGCCTCTCAGGTTCAGAGATTACAGCTATTTTATTATGGCTGTCTAGCTAAGGTTGATCTAAAAAATGCTTGGAAATAACTACATTGCTTCAGTTCATGTTTTTCCATAATCAGGAAAAGTAGACACGGTTCCAGTTAGATTTCATTCTTAATGGTTTGGCTCATTTACCTCTCTCCAGCAAGAAGCACATCTTGGTTTGGATTGTTTGAACATCCTTATATCTTCTGTAGTAAAACTCTTCTTTCCTCCTGTTACCAATCCTATCTCCAGTACAAAGAGTGGCTGGAGGATATTCTTGTTCTGCTTTTACGTGCTGAGAAAGTCAGGAATTACAAAATACAACCATTTCCTTTTTCCGTGGCTTCTCCCTGAATACTATTCTTCCTTTGTTAGCAGGCCTAGAATTCCTACATATGAAACAGAACAATAACCCCACTGTCACAACTCTTACTTAAGTAAGCTCTGTTCTTCCAGTCTTGACATGTGGGTGTTCAATATATAGACTGTTTTCCATGCAATCTGCCCCCTTTAAGCACTTTTCTCTGGATAAAATAGATGTACTGCACCAGTATTCAAATAGCATCCAATTTTCTCTCTGTAGGCAATTATAGCAAGTACAAGACAGAGGACAAATTTGAAGTACATCATGTTAAATGCTATTTAACATTTGAAGATTCATCCATCCAATTTATCTCCTGGGAACATTCATGGTGTTTAAGGATTCCCTAAAGAATCCCTCTGGTAGAAATAACATAGGAAAAAGCTATCTTCAAGCTAATGGTCAATCAGCCAGTCGTGGATTTCTCAGTGACATTAGGATTTGATTGCAATTCTCAGGACACTAAATGGAAAGGTCATTGCAAAACATCATCTTTTTCAAGCTGTTATTTCACCTTAGATTTGAATTCCTCATTTGAAACCCAGGAGGCATTCTCCTCTGCATAAGAAATATGCTTGAGCCACAATGGCCCATTTTATCTATAAGGAGCTTGTTGAAGACCTATGAAAAAAGTTGTCACTAAAAAGTGAGATTTTATTAAAACATATTTATTTCAGTAAGTTAAGAGTGTTCACCTTGATTGTAGGGGTCAGAACATTGCTGTGAATTAAGATCGTCAGTGTCGGGGGATTGTCCCAGCAAGCAAGATGTGAATTATTTCCTAATCTCTTGTGAGGACTGCTCCACTTAGCACTAATTATTAAATATTAATTAGGTAATGGAGTATTACCCTGTAATCTCTAGGGCACTTTTACACTATGCAAAATAAAACCTAGAAGTATTTTTTATCAAATGACCTCAACCTTGGGAAAATCCCTTCCTACAGTGAGGTGTCAGGGTTTCTCATAGCTAGCTCCCCAAATAACTTGCAAAGCCTCCCACAATAAGCTGTGTATGTGTTGTGCCGAGGCTGGAGATGATGATTCACTGCAGCTGGAAGCCAGCATGTGAGATGCATAACAAAAACTCAAATAAAAGTTTTGTTTCATTTATAGTCACAAGCTGGAAACCATCTCCCTATCCATCCTTACTCAGATAAAAAGCCCACTGCCATTTTTCCAAGTAAAGCATGTAGCTTCAGGCCAGAAATAGCATTGGCAGTGATCGCTTCCTTCCACTGCTGCCCCATGATGCTTCATGGGAGAGTGGGTGACAAACAGGCACTGGTGTCTCCACTCCATGAGGATGCTTTTCATTATATGTCAAGAAAGATGTCAGAAGCAATGGGATTCATCTCATTAAATCCAAGCATCCCCAGCGTAGAACCTGTCACTTAGACCGTTTGACTCACAGAGGGAAACAGGCACTTTTGGAGCACCCTAATAAAGATAAAATAGGTCAGATGACTCATTACAATGGAGCCTGTTTTTCTCCTTTGTCTTTAACAAGAACTCCAGGAATGACTAGTTCAGATGGGAGCAGCTGTACTGAAGACAGATAGAGTAAGGGGACATTAATCAGACCCCTCTTCAAAATAATTTGTGTTGGCTCATTATTTTCTCCTTTCCCATCAGATATCTATACTTATCCAGGCTCAGTTAGAATCAGTGACTTATGAAAAGATAGTTATTGAAGAGACTCTTATCGTACAAACATTTTGAAGAAAGTGGTGGGGAAAAAAAAGGGGAAGCCCTCATCTTCATTCATTCCTCTTTCTCCAAAATTTGCTGTGGCTGAAGGAACAATAAAGCTGACTGACAGAGCTCAGAAGGTTGTCATCAGTGGTGCAGAGTCTGGTTGGAGGCCTGTAACTAATAGTGTTCCCCAGGGGTCAGAGCTTGGTCCAGTCCTGTTCAGTGTCTTCATCAACAACATGGATGAAGGGATAGAGTGAACCCTCAGCAGGTTTGCTGATGATACAAAGCTGGGAGGAGTGGCTGACACATCGGAAGGATGTGCACCATTCAACAAGACCTGGATGAACTGAAGAGTTGGGCAGGGAGGAATCTGATGAGGTTTAACAGCAGCAAGAGTCTTGCATCTGGGGAGGAATAACTGTATGCATCAGTACAGGTTATGGGCTGATCTGTTGGAGAGGAAATCTACAGAGGATCTACAGAGAAGGACCTGGGGGTCCTGGAGGACAACAGGTTGACCATCAGACAGCATTGTGCCATTGTGACCAAGAAGGCCAATGGTATCCTGGGGTGAATTAAAAAGACCATTATTGAGGGAGGTGGTGAGGCCACATTTAGTATGTCCAGTTTGGGGCTCCCCAGTTCAAAAAAGACAGAGATCTCTTAGAAGAAATGCAGTGGAGGGGTAAAAAAAAAATATGAAGGGCCTGGAACATCACTCATATGAGGAAAGGCTGAATGACCTTGGTCTGTTCAGCATGGGAAAAAGAAGACAGAGAGGGGATCTGGTAAATGTTTATAAATATTTAAAGGGAGGTGGGAGGCAAATGGATGAGGCCAGGTTCTTCTCAGTGGTGCACAGTGATAGGACAAGGACTAACGGCCTAAAACTTGAACATAGGATGTTCTAAACTGACATGCAGAAGAACTTATTTACGGTAAGGATGACGGAGCACTGGAAAACGTTACCCAGAGAGGTTGTGGAGTCTCCTTCTATGGAGGTATTCAAGATGCATCTGGACACCTACCTGTGTGACCTATTGAAGGGTACCTGCTTTAGCAGGGGGGGTGGACTTGATGATCTCTTGAGGTCCCTTCCGATGCATGTGATTCTGTGATTCTTTGAATCTGTAAAGCTGGGGCAACAGCAGTGATTGGCAGAGAGCTACACTGGGGGGTTCTGAGAAATTACTTCGTGAGTGAAAGTGGAAGCTATCAGGACCACATTTCTGCTGTCTGAGTGCTGGTACGTGGCATTTTGCAGACCTCTGGCAATGGCTGGAACAGGACAGTAGGAGGTCTGTCTGGGCTTACTTGATATCAGCAAGTTAGGGCTCTGAGTATGATTCTCTGTAGCTGCTGCTCCTGTTCTGTCACACAGGCCAGCACATTAAAGAGGAGCTGATATTTGAGATTTGGTTCTTAACCTATTAGGGTATAATAGAAATCAGTATCACACCAAACAAACTGGGGAAGGAAGCTTTACAAAACAGGAAGGATCATAAAACATCTAGGCAGGTCTTCATACATCTGGCACTCTGCAGGTTCTTTTAATGTTCACATCATCTTTTAGGAGCAATAAGTTCCAAAGCATAATTTTGAATCTGAAATCGTGATCTAGCACATTGCTAAAGCAGATTTTCTGCCTTTAAAAGTTAATTATGTCAAAAGGCTTGGAGGCTAATTTTACTTCCGTTTTGTGAATCTGCTGCTAATCTACTGCCATAGGTAGTATAGCTGGTTACAACAAAGTATTCCAGTTCTTTCTCAAGACATACCCATTAAAGCCAGCTTTATCTTTAAAAATGATTCAATAAGTCTGTGTAATGCGGCCAGTATATCAAATTCCAAAAGCAACATTTCCATAGCAAAAGTCCCTGGTTGCCCCAGTAACAAAACCATGAGGTACAAACAGTAACAACTGAATTTTGGCCAACTTTCTCAGCCACTGTGAAATACAACATAATTTGCAACTGAGACTGATAAGGCATATGCAGAATCAGATATTCTGTGTGTAGAACCATCCATATTTGTACAGATACGTTGCAAGAGGTTCAGCATCACCTTACAGCACTAATTAAGTTTGAATCTCAAGTAAACTGAAAGTCTCAGTACTTCCAGTACTCAGATGCCAGTGAAAAAGACTTTGTCCTTCACTGATGCATGTAAACGCAAAACTGAAGGCTTCAGCACAGACACACTTACCACATCTAGTTTTATAAACACACCTGTTGCAATAGTATTTCAAGTCAACCCATAAAGAGTCTTGAAGGAGGCCAGGTCTGTGTGTGAAGCATGTGTTATATATAATTTTTTACAGGATAGATTTAATATTTAAATCATAGCCTGAAAAATACTGAGATCTTAATCTTAAGAATCTGAACACATAACATTTGACAGTGGTGATATATGACTTTGAAATACTGAAGTGACACCAAGCGTTGTACAATCTGGCTCATTGGATCCTATTTTGATGTGCACTGACTGCCTCTTCAACCACAAAAGTCCCTTCCAGAAAAGGGAATCTTTCCACTGACTCTGTCACGGATTTAAAGAGCCGTAGTAATTTTGATGGATGCACCTCAGGATACTGAGTAAAATAAATCTGTCCTCTATCTTTTTTTTTTTTTTACCAGCTTTACCCTCATCATGTTTCATACAAAAAAAAACAACAACAACAAAAAAACAAAAAACAAAAAACCCAACCACCTATTTTACATAAGCGCAGGTTAGAACAGTGTTGGGAATGGAGCTGCTCCCTGCATTCTGACTGCTTTCATACAGTGCAGTGAAAGAAAGCACCTTTTCCTGTACCATGACATATTACTTTTTATCTCTTTTTGTGCTATGCAGAGCAGATCAAAGTAACTGTAGTAACCTGCTCCACAAATGAAGGTCCCATTCTGCCATCACGAGTGTCATGTTTTCTCTTATTTCCTGAAGTGACGGCTGTGTTTCCTCTGTAGTGAATTGGTCCTTGCTGTCATTTACCTAAAAAAAAAAAAACAAAAAAAAAACCCCAATGAGATCAGAGCCGTAAGAACTTGACAACATGCTTGCCTGCTTGGGAAGTATCTTTCTGTGAAAGATGGGAGCCCACTCTCACAGTGATTCATACCCACCTTCATATTTGTGTTTCCATTCCAGAGGCAGTATCTGAAAGCAGTAATCTGAAAATGCACACTGTGGAAGATGACAAAGATCTCTGTGCGGTTAAAATTATAATCCTCTAAACTTTAGAACCATCATGTTTCATTTCTAACCTACAGTGCCAGCTTACTGCCTGGAGATGTAAATATTTTACACTTATAATTGAATCACTTCCTCTACATTGTGACATAATATTGCATCTCTTTTTAGACTTGATACTAGCAACAGTAATGGAATCATTAATTAATACTCCCAGTAAGATTTGATTTATATTTTTTCACCTTTGGAGTAAATAAATAATAGCTTTTCATTATCATTATCTTACTATCATTAATCTCATCTCTGTATAATTTACTATATTATTAATAAAATACTATCTTCTTAAAGACTCCTTATTTATTAAAATAATAATATTTGAGTGAAGAATATGTGGGAAAAATGGAAAAGAACAAGTAATAAGTATATATATAGGGGAAGAAGATTTTCAGCTGAAAATGCTCTATACATGAAATAAATTAATTAACTCCCTTATAAGTTTGAAAAGGGTGATCAGTGAAAGTAAAGATTCTGGAAATTGTGAAACCCATAAAATGAAATGATTATTAAATAAATGTAAGAATAAGAAATATTCTGGTTCCCCTTCTGGTTATTTTTAAGTTCAAAGCAGTAATGACATCCCCAGAGATATTTTCTTAAATGTTTTTTAGATAGATGCTCTCATCATTTTTTTCTTTCCATTAACAAAAGTAACAGTTAGAAGAAATGTAAAAGGCAATAAAGCTGAGCTTCAACAACAGACCCTGAGTTTTACTGAACTTAACACAGAAGACACTTGAGGGATCATCAATGGATTAATAAATAAACATCCATCTCTTCACTGGTCTCTTGTGTAGAAAATGGTGCTGTTTCATAGACAGCTCACACAGCAGTGGGCAGTAGGAAATCACAGATACGGGGTGAGACTGCAAAATAAAGAATTCACTGCTGTGGAAGCAAATCTTAGGAGGGGCTAGCAAGGGGCTGCAGGGTGAGTTGCAGCAAAGGAAAAGATGTAGGCAATATGCCATGAATCACATAGTTTTTATGAAGATAGTGCAGAGAAAGATGGAATTAGATTTGAGGTCAAGTGGTTCTCTCTTCTCCCCAGATCTATGAATTATTCTGCAGTAGGTTAGAATGGTCTGAAGGGTTGCCTGAAAACCATCAAGAAACATCAGATGCATAGCTAGGACTTCATGCTACATTTGTGGTGTTTAAAGATTGGGCATACATAAAGAAGACCAAAGCTGGCTAGTGTGATATCTGCGCCTTCTCATTTTGCCTATGTCATTCATTTCTAAGAGAAGGAAGGAAAAAAAGCAATCTAGAGACTTCTGCTCATTTGGTGTGCATGGTGTTCCATGCAGGCACCAGAGGCTGCCAGTGCTGAGAAGCCCGTTTTAACCACTGGTTCTCCAAGCACAAGAAGGCCTGGGAAGTCCAGATGGCCACCAAGGTGAGGAGGGACCTGCCCTGGCCTGCCTGGGACAGACATGGCTCACATGTGGCTTCCCAAGGGGCCATGGCATTGTCAGGAAGTGTCTGCCTCTGCCAGTGTGGCCCTGCTTCTACACGTGGGTGCTGGGAGTCAGTGACTTCTGCCTTCGCCTGGCTCAGGAGGGTTCCTTACCAACAGCCATAAAAAGCAAACCGTACCAGGAGTTCATGACAGCTTGGGTGGTTTGAGGGTGGGTAAGTAAAACATACTCTAACTGCTCGCCTAGCAGCTGAAGGCAGGGGAGAGGCCACCTCTGTGGTTTTGGTGTAGTGATGGGTGCCAGCAAGGCCAGTGCTGACAGGACTCGGCCAATGTGCATGTGCACGTGGCATCGGAAATGCAGCCAAAGGTCAAAGCTGGAACTTCATAAATGGCAAATGCTTTGTGAGCACTACTTGTGGCCAAAGCCACTCCTCTGAATCCAGAGCCAAACTCCTTCCCCATGCTGCATGCATATAATAATGATTAAATATCCCTGAAATTCACATAAAGCACACTTCAGTAAACTCCATCCCTGTAGTTTTGCCAGGACAGTGAAACTACACATCAGCCCCTCAGTGATGGAGCCTGCTCTTTCCCTACATTTGTGCTTAATTACAGAGAGTTCTCTTCAGATTATTCCCTTAGACATATTACAGGAACAGAGGAGGCCAAAGTGCGTTTTGCTATGGGAGTGTTACTTCAGTTTATACTATTAGTTCCAACTCCTTCAGCTGCAATCAAATTATGTGCAGAGTGTGTTGGAATGCAAAATCTTTGAGTCAGTTTCTCGCATTTATAGGTTGCAAAGAAAGAGTGAATAAGTGAATATCCGTAAGATTTAAACCACAAAAATGCATCTAGGCATTAGACACTAAGCACTAGAACAGCAACAGCAATAACCTGACATCATGAATGAGGATAATAACTCAGATGTATTAGTACTTAAAGTAAGTAAAAAAAAAGTAAGTAAAATAACTAACAGTGAGTGGCTTTCCCTGTTTGCCAGAAGGAACTTGTGCAGTGTGTGACTTTTATGAATAAAGTCTGGATGTTTCATATGCTCTCAAGGACCTTGTCCAAAAAAATTGCATTCTTTTGTTTTGATTCCACAACTAATGGCAACAATGTGTATAAATTGAATTTACTGGAGAAAACAACTGATTTATAGTTCTGTAGTTGAACAAAACTGTTTCAGTTGTTTCTTAGCCCCAGTTGCTGTGATTCGTATTGCAGGGTATGTGACTTAACTTTTCTTTTTTAATAACGAAAGCTGTCGTGTACACAGAGGAAGGCCCAGAACCTCAGAAAACATCTAAATTCATGACAGAAAGTAAAGAGAGGGAGAGCAGAGACAGAAGCTGGCAAAAAGAAAGGCATGTATGATTATACAAACACCTAATTTGCAGGTGGAGGATCAGATCTACCCTAGCCTCCTTTGATCGTAGGAATAGTACTGCTATCATGTGGAGTTAGCAATATGTGTGGGTATGATTAAACTACATATTTGGACACCATATTCTCTGTACCTGCCTTTAATACACACATACACCCTTCTGGAACAAAGCAGTCTTTTTGATGGAGTTAGGGCCCTCTTATCTTCCAGATGCTGCAGAGACCCAAGGAACATTTTGAGAGAGGGAAGCAAGCTGTGCATCTGAAGTGCTTTGAAGTATGCTGTTTCTTATGCAGTTACACCTGTAGCTGAATGCTCCTACCCACCTGTCTCTTTGCACAGCTGCACTTTTAGGCACCTTGACCATGTAAGCAAACACTGTAGTGTACAATCACAGCCAAATCAATCCCTAACCAAATGCATTCAGTGTAGTTTGCCAAAGAATTTGCAAGTCTCATGGTACCCTCTGCACTTCAGAGGGCAGCAGACCTATGCCTAAGCCCAAGTCTATATTAAGGCTCATAGCCTTTGGGAAACCATCATGTATGCCATCCCTGCATGTTCACTGCTTGAAAAACTCTTTCTTTCTTTAAAAGCAATGAAAGCAAAGGTTAGGAAATGAATATTTGTAGCTAACATAACAGACCTGTTTTCTTTTCATGATTTTGTCAGTTTGCCTGCTTGCTGTTACAGCACAGTATAATGTTCTCTGGTGCTGTGTACCAAACAATAGCTGCAGGGACACAAGCTCTTTTACAGAGACTTATTTTTTCAATTGCTTCAAACACAGAAGCCAAAACAACCCCTTAAAAACTAAATCTCTTTTGCTTCAGGCACTGGCCTTGTAAGAGGTAAATGAGGTCAAGAAGATGATGTGGTGTGAGTTTAACAAGGCAGAACCTGGCAGTGTAACTCGTAAGCCTGAATCACCGAGTGCTTCTGTATCCTTGGCCTGGATGAAAACTTTACAAGAAAAAAAAATCAAGGGGTTTGTCTACCAGGAAAATAAAAATAATAATAATAAAAAAAAGACTATTTAAAAATAGGTCAATATGCAGTGTGCAATTCATAATGCATAGTACCTGAAGTATTACTCAAGGCTTGTCCATGATTGTGAAAGGAAGAAAGAACTGTATTGGGAACAAGAGCTTATTCTTGCTGCATTTCCTAGGATAAAGTCCTGCAGTTTAGCTTTGTCCCTGTGTCATGTGAGAACATAATGCTGAAAACGATGGGAATCTACTGAAAGGTCAGAACCATGGGAAACAGAAGGGACATCAAATCATTACTTTGAAAAAATGTGGAGCCTATTTCTATTGCAATCAACATGCAAAAATATCCATCTTTTATCACTGTTGTGAAAACAGGGAAGCTGTGCTTTCTTTGAATTTGTAGGCATTTAGATAGGCATGAGGTTTACAGCTAAGAAAGTACAGGCAGAAATGTGAGATGAACTGTAATTTCTCCATTTCCTATCATTGCAGTTGCTCTGCTGTGGGCAATCAGATAGCTATCATTTTAGTGCAGGCTGATGTTTGGGAAGGGGGTTATGCTCACACAAATGTGAATAATCACATTTTAAAAATCTGTTCATTCGGAGAGCATATGCTGTCCAAATACCTTACATATGAGTCATGAGGATTACTAAGGACACAACTCAGGATGCCAAGTTAAATACAGAAAAGTTAGGAAGTGATAGAAAAGAAGTAAAGAACCTTGTGTGTGTGTGTGTGTGTGTGTGGAGGGGGGGTGGGGCTGTTTTTTTGTTTTTTTTTTTTCATATATATGCAATATGAATAATCTTAAATGCTATTTTTTTCCACAGATATTCATAGAATCATGGAGTCACAGAACAGTTTGGGTTGAAAAGGACCTTAAAAATTGCCCAGTTCCAATTTCTCTGCCATGGGCAGGGACACCTCCCACCAGATCAGGTTAACAAAAGCCCACCCAGCCTGACATTGAACACTTTCAGGGATGGGGCATTCACAGCTTCTCTGGGCAACGTATCTCAGTGCATCACCAGCCTCATAGGGAAGAATTTCTTCTTCATATCTAAATTTCTTCCAAATTCCAAGATACCCACACCACAAGAGCTCATAATGCCCTTGTTATTTTATATCATACATCCATTTCTGCTTAGAGATGTGTTTTTCTTTTGCAGGTCAGATTCTCGGCATTTCTGAGCTACATCTGCAGGAAGGAGGTTACAATTCTCACCATATGGAGTGATCCAGAATGGACTGCTGGAGTGCTTATGGTCTTAAAAGCAATAAATCCCATTTTTCATGACAGTGGCACAGGTATCCCAGTCACACCTGCATCCCATGCATTTGCAGGACAGGATCCCAACACCCGCACAGAGATATAGTACAAATGCAAAACCCCGCTGCCCAAGTATGGAGGGTTGCAGGCATAGTTGGAGCTCAGCTCACCTGGAGCACTCAGGAGCCACCATGAAGAGATCCACTCTGCTTTTTGTAAAAGTGGCCAAGCCTTTCATTTTGAGCTTTATTCACAGGAAAGGTTGTTTTAAACATTTATTCACGGTATGTAAACAGTTGAACAGCAGCAGTTCTTCGTGACAGAACATGTGATTTCAGTTCAGCATAAACCTAAATAGCTGTTTCCCAAAAAAAGACATCCACTAAGGCTTTTTGATACCAACTAGGGTATTTTTTTGCTTGCATGCTGTTACCATATAAATCCTAGGCCATATAAATGTTTAGAAGTGCTGTCTGCCAAAGGGAGGGCTTGCAAAGGTCTGTTGGCTGACAGGAGATGTACCTAAATCTTCTCAATTTGTTTTATAGCTACTGTTAAAATGTGTAAGATTTGTTCTGATCTGATACATGGAAAGCTACAGTGCAGGCTTCTGACATAGCTTCTGAAGATTTACAACAAACAAATCTTTTGCCAAAGGTAACTCTTTTAGGAAAAGCTTTAGCAGGGGGAAAAAAAAAAAAGAAAAAAGTAGGTTTCTTATTTTCTGTGCTTCAAGTGGTCAAATGTTGGCTTTCCTTTTTTTTTCCTATGGGAAGGGTGCTAACAGATAGTTTTAAGTACATCCTATTTTACTCAAGTGTGAGATATAAAACAAAAAGAAGTACATTAAGCACTGTGTATTTTATGGCTAGTTCAGAAGGAAAATGTTATAAATTATGTATAGTCCTTAAAAAAATCACTCTATTCCTTAAAAAAAATCACTCATATTCCCGTTGTCCACATGGGATGACCTTTGTGTTGAAATAAGGCCAAAATCTGATCTGCACTTTTCCCCTACATTTCAGCAAAGTGTGGTGTCAGTATTGCAAAAGAGAAAATGGTGAGAGAAAAGTGAAACGCTTCTCCTGAAGTCACATTAAAAACTTGGTAATCAGAAATTGAATGAGCATTATCTGATTTCCTGAGAGCTTTAGGTACAAATGTACCACTTCATCCATATTTTGCTTTTTCTCCTCTTTTATGTTTGACACCTCAGGCAGCACATTTCTACAGCCTTTCTTTCTTAATCCTCAGGAGCATTATGGAATCCCAGTAACAGAACACACACTGTATCAGATATCTGTCCTGTATGAAATAACAATAATTGTGCTCACACAGAGCCCAGAGTTAGGTCAGAATAAATGAGCACTGTGTCCAAGGCTCAGCTATTTTCTATTTGATATAAAATGTTCAGCTATATGCTAATGGCTAATCAAATCTCAAAACCTGGAATACAAAGAATGACAACACAATTTACAAAAAAATCAAAACTTTAGTATTTATTAGGGCTTTTTCTCCTCTTGTGGCTTTTCAGCAGACAATCAGCTAACTGGATTTGTTAGAAGCAGCCATTCTCAAATAGCTCACAAGCCGCTAAGAATAAAGGAACTGGAAAGCTCTTAGCCACATGAGACAAGCAGAAAGGGTCTCATTTTGAACCTTGTCTTTCTAACCTAATGTGACAGAGAGCATGACAATCTCCTTGACCTAGGTGTAGAAGTGAAAGGAGCAGAAGAACTAGCTTGTAATGGACTCTTTTCAGCGGTATGTGGAGATAGGACAAGGGGAAACGGCCGAAAACTGGAGCATAGGAAGTTCCGCACAA
>JAOWBP010050939.1:0-17260 GCA_028571105.1 Tragopan temminckii | reverse complement strand
CCACTCTCAAAGTAAAGAACTTTCCCCTGACATTCAACTTAAATCTCCTCTCCCTCAACTTAAACCCATTTCCCCTTATGGGTAAGCCATAAGAAGCAAAATTTCTTTCAAAATTTGTCACAATTCAGAGAAATTAACAAACAAATCAAATCCAGAAAACCTACAGAAATACAGTTAAAACTGAACTCAACAGGGAGTACATCAGAGATACTTCCACAAATGACTCCAGAGTGACTCAGCTCCCACCTAGATCAAACTCCTGACCGTCTTCTAGGGGAATTTCTCACAAAGCTAGTTGAATATGGATGCACGCTTTTGGAAGTGCACCAATTATTATTATTTTTTGTACTGGTTCAGTTTTTTACTTACCCTGAATACATATACTCAGAGCATGACACTGTACACAAACTCCAAGAAACCAGGGACCCCAAAGAGCACAGTCCATGTCACTCCAAGGTTCCCTGAAGGAGCCAGGGCAGAGGCCCAGTGGAGATCCCTGTCTGGCAGGAGCCATCCCCTGCAACAGCTCTGGGTGCTGCAACAAAGCTGGACCAAGAGACCCAGAACCAGCCAAGAGAGTGTGGAAACAGGCTGCCATCTCCCTGCAATGGCAACACTGTTCTGATACTCTTCCTGTACTGAAAACTTACACATGGTTTTAGGACTTGAACATTTTAAATAATACTGGAAAAATGAAGTGCCAGGAACATTTGTTTAAACATTAGAGAAAATGTATGATTTAGCAGAAAGCATTAAGGCAGTCAAATGTTTGCAGGGAAATAAAATTATCCATCTTAAAAGCCGGTTAATCCAACAGGAAAAAAAAAAAAAGAAAAACAACAGCAAAGAAAAACCAACAATACAGCCTTTTAACAGTAAGCAGTAACTGAACACTTAAATTCAAATATGGTATTAAACCCTAAATTTAACAGTGAGAATAGCAACCCATGAATAATAACTGGTAATACTGTAGGAAATGCTGCAGTCTCTAAGTGTTTTCAGTGAAAGCTGGATGCCTTCTAGTAAAGCACATGCTAGAAGAAAAAACAGAAGACAATAACAATACATAAGGCTCCAAAGACATGCAATTGAATGAAATTATGTGCTTGTTTAGGAGTCACAAAACAAGCTATGAGGAAAAAAAAGAAACAACCATGGAAAATCTCTGCAGAAACATTGGGTTTCTTTTTATAAAAATCATTATATGTTTGGCATATATTTATTTAATATGAAATAGAAATATTTTCATTCAACTTTCCAAAATGGTTAGGAAGTACAGCTCTGCTAGAAAATGTCAGAATGTAAGAAAAAATTATTTTGGACTTACACTTGGCTGTAAGTAGTTAGGTCCTTACTGGTATTGTTATCTCACACAGAAGACATAAAAAGGCTCAACAACCTACATAACAGTGAGACTGCCCAGCACAATGAGGACAGCTCATTAATGGAAGCTGAGTACTCTACTGAGCTGAGATATGACATGTCTGAAAAATGTCAGAATAACTGAGCAGGTGCACAATTAAGTCTTCAGCTGCTCTAGTGCTCTTCCTGGATATTGGAGGGGTTGAAGTGAAAGGCAGCTGTCACACTCTCTTTTCCTCAGGGAAAGCCCTTCTGGCTTAAACTGTAAATCAGGTGCACTGCCCCAGTTACACCCTGCCACTGCCCGGCCTGTGCTTCGGTCCTGCCTCATCCCAAAGGACGCCCAGCTACAGTGACATCGGCTTCCACCGTAGCCACAGTCTGTTCCTGCCTCACCTTTCTGGGCACCCAGGCAGCTCTAGAAGTGAGAGGTCAGCTGCAAGTGAGAAGTAGGCAGCACACTGCACAGGCTGCAGGTGCAACCAGCTCAAACTATCAGATTAACACACTCAGGTGTTATTTTGCCTTTACAACTCTTTGTTTTTCCGATGGTCATAAACTTCTTTCTATATCAAGTTTAACTAATTTTATCAGCCACTTTTTTTTTCTCTGCAATTTTTTCCTCCCTTATCAAATAGCTTGTATTGCAGGATCTTGGCGTTCCGCAGACAACTTGGAGAAAGCAGTTACAGTGGGTTCCTGCTATTTATGCAGGTTAGCAACATCTCTCCCTAATCACACTGAAAAAGAGCCAGAAAAAAAAACCTTGATGTCAGATAAGGGGCTTTAACATACTGCATCAATAGCAATACAATAAAATTATGTAGAACTGTTTAGATTCTTACAGAGAAGTATCCCAAACATCCATGTCCCCCTTTACATTTTTCTGAATAAAATAATCAAAAGCTAATTCAAACTTCGCTGCTGTCATGAACATAGAATCGTAGAATGGCTGGGTTGGAAGGGACCTCAAGGATCATCAAGCTTCAACCCCCTGCCATGGGTAGGGTTGTCAGCTGCTAGATCAAGTACTAGGTAAGATTGCCTGGGGCCCCATCTAACCTAGCAGTGAACATTATCCTACAACTGTAAGTGCTGCTAACTACGCGAAGACATTCGAAACAGTTCATGATTCTGCAAGAAAGGTCTTTTTTCAGTTTTTTTTCCCCCGAATGATACTTACATAGATGCAATGTCTATGACTCTAGAAATATTCCCTATGTAACTTTAAAACTCAATTTATCACAACTGTCCAGTAGCTAGCACCTGTTGCTTGCCCCAAGGTTGATACACAATATCTAAAGAAAGTCGGTATTTAATTAAAAGTTATTGTCAGAAACAAAAGAACTCATTCTAAGCAATAGCTTAGCGACAAGGCTGTATCAAGTGATTTATCCAACTCGCTTATGAGTCTTGTACGACCATTTTAATTGTATTTTATTACTTGGAGTAGAAAAACTGAGAAGAATCCATTCTAAACAAACATTCAAAATAAATATAACACTGTAAGGTTTTGGCTGTTACACAGAGAATCAGTCAGAAAGAAACAACCACAAACAGAAAACTGAGCAGCAAGCTCTGGGTTCATGAGGATATTGACATATTTCACTGCAACATCATTTCTAATTTTGAGTCTGCAAATGGGGATACTACGTCATGTGTTTGCCTCAAACTGCTGATTTATCTTTGAGCACCTGCCCAATATATCATGTTTATGTATTAAGTACCACAAAGTCTGCAACTTCATATGGCTGAAACGTATTTAATGTAGCAGTTACTGACCACCTGAAGTGCTGAAACAAGAATTATTTCAACAGTGAAAACTGCTAACTTCTGCATAGTGATTTCATATCCCATGCATCACCGTGCCATTTTATTCACCTTGATTTGAAACACCACTGCATTCATTTTATTATCCTCCTTTAAATAAAAGGAATAGTTGCAGCTTTAGCACTGTCAGCAGAAACTGTAAACAAGGTTAAGTCATGCTCAGCTTACACATAAAAAAGTCCTTCTAAAAACTGGAGCATGTCATCCCTCTACACAACTTTTGAACAGAACACGTGCTTATTTATCGAAGGACAGTAGGCTATGATACTCTGGGAATCAATTAGAACAGTATGACATTTTGTCAAAAACACTGCATTGTGCTGAAGATATTCATAAAGTACACTGCAAGAAAAATGAATACATGTAAGAAAAAGAAAATGTAGTGCCTGCAAGGAGAAGACATTCAAAGCTAAAATAAGTAAATAAATCATTCACTCTGTATAAGTGAGTCAGCTATAGCAAATCTCAAGCAAATACCTGATCACACATCCACAAGTATCACTAATTCCCTTGAGATCTCAGCACTGTGATTATTGTTGGAAAGAAATATTTTATCTACTTCATTGTCAAGAACCAGGAGGTTAAGAACAAAATTGAAGAACTTCTTAAAAAATTGTTACCTCCCAAGCAAGAACTATTTTCAGCTCTAGAAAGCTTTACAACAGGATATTTGTCAATACTGCATTCTGCATGCACAATCATGTGCTGTGAACGAAGAGAAGTATTTCAGTCAAATTCAGTGGCAAAACAAACAAACAAACCAACAACAACAACAAAAAACCCACAATAACACAAAAACCAACAAACTATCAGGGAGTTGCAACTCAATAGCTCTATGCCTTTATCAAATCTAAAATAAAAAAAAGAAACACCACCACCTAGAATTCCTGGAACTCAGTGAAAGCTATCCACTCAACAGCATGAGATTAACGCTAACTAATAGAAATTACCCACATGAAGCCTAGCTGTGCTTCTGATATGAGGCAGCACTTCCCTTTCTAATGGTGAGCACTCTGGGCACAGCAAGTGACACAAATCAACCCCCAAGGACCTGCTCTGCCCTGATCACCCACTCACCCTTCATAGTGCATGTTTGCTTGCCCTGAAATGTCCAGTGCATTTCACTTTGGAAGATACGTTACATCTGGCCAGAGCTAATCCAAATTTTTACCAGCTTTCCTGTGTGCCTTTTTAATGACAGAGAAAAACATTTCACATGTTGGAGTAACACGACAGTCAGGCAGAATTCAAAACTGTATCATGGCCTTTAAGTGCAACGAGCTGTATACATCATTGTACCAGAAGTAAACTGAAATATAAAAAGCCCGCAGCTGAGAGGAATAGCTGACATGGGTGAGGCTTTCAAGCATTTACAGTTTTATTTAATAGTGATTACAGAACCTTCAATCACATAAAAGGTGAGCCATGCATTTCTGACCTTCCTAATCCTCCCCATCCTCTGTAATAGATCAGCTCACCTGGCACCTGAAATACCATGAGTATCCTTACAATTGTTCAGTACCACTTTGTCCAGGATTTGTATATGGCATTGAACTGCCTGCAGACTGCATGTCCACAGGGTTACCTGCCAAACCTTGTGTTTGAGACTGTTTTTACCCTAACCTTGTACTGTTCTCATCTGACCCTACATGCCTAGCAACACTTTGAGGCCACCCACGCAGCCCCACTTCCTACATCACTGTCTTTAAATCTTTCTATTGCTGGCTATTTCACTCACCAAATGCACTTTGTGGAACAATTTTACCATAAGCATTAACTCCAACTTGGACCTTGACATGTGGAGATAGGAGGAGGAAGAAAGAAAAGCAGCACATTAACCATAATACGAAGGGAAGGTAGACCCTTAAAAGCGTCCAGGTGACCAAGACGAACTTGAGAACTGCCACTTCAGACTAGTAGGGCACCTGTATCTACATAACAAGACAAACAGCATCTCCTTTCTCCAAGTTTCTTCCTCAGGTATCCCATTTCTTAGGCTTTAAAAGCTTTCTGACAGCACTTCTATACTATCACCAAAGTGAAAATTAATACAATTTAGTATATGGGATACACGTTAATGACCTAGAGACTTTCTGTGCTCAGACTATTCAAGTCAAAAGAAAAAAAAAGAGCTCATCACTTTTGAAAAAACATTTTTTAAGGACTGTATCCTTGCTCAAATCCGTCTACTTCTATTCAAAACCTTTTCCAAGACACAATTAGATGTTCCCACCACAATGTATTCACATTTCTTACCCCAGCATGTCCAAGTATTTATCACCAAAAATGCCAGAAGGCATTGGAATGACAGAGAAGGGGGATAGTTATAGGAGGCACTGAGACCCCTACCTTGATCTTTGAAACAAGCCAGTAGAAACCAAAGGTGAGCCCTATGCAGGTGTGAGTTGCATATTACCTGAAGTCTACAGGAAAGGACAACCATGCTCCTCTGCTTCCCACCACCAGCATCACTTGCAGTGCCATTTACCTATTTTACAGCAGTTTAGATTTAAAGCTGGTATTTTGTGGGCAGGGAGGGTACAGAGAGATATCCTGCTTTTCTAAGTCCCTACAGAAGCTTCCAGTGGATCCACACAAGAGCAAGACAGCAAAGCAGCAGCAGCACAAGTCCAGGTGCTTGGGAGGGAGGAAAAGGATGGTGCAGATATAGGCCGCATTTTTGGCAGGTGCTAGTCATTAGATCTGCTCTGCTTAATCATGAAAGCCTCCTTCAGAAAGGGGGGAAGGGACAGGCAAAAGGAACCAACATCCTTGCTGTAGCACTTAGACAGATGGGAAGAAATACCTATGAAACAAAGGGTATAGATAAGAACACAGCTGCACACATCCCCTTTGCCAAATGAATTTTGACTGTGATTAAAAGCTTGGAAGAGCTTCCTAGAAAAACAGAACAGAATAAAAATCCTTGCTGTTTCTGCATGCTAACGAGAAACACATTGTGATATACGTTTCATTAAAGGAATGAAAGTAGCATATTGATTTATTAAGAGTTTTGATAATGCAGTGTTGTAAAGAAGGAAGAATTAAGTTTGTGATAAAACTCTTATTTAGAATTAACAGAAAAGAGGTGAGCATCTTACTTATTTCATGAGAACAACTTCACTCCTGAGAGGTTAAGCAGGGCTGTGGGATCTTTTTTCACTGATGCAATCAAAAGAGTGAATATTTGCCTTTGTAAAAGAAAGTAACATACTAGATTAACCAAAACAGCAGTCTTTTGACCTGGAAAGCATTCAGATTGGTTGTATTGGGGCATTTTCATAATCTGCTTTTCAGGCTGTGGTGTTCCAACATTGAAGTTTGAAAAAGTATATACTGCCATGTGTGCCGGTGTTGTTGTGAAGAGGATATCCTTCTAATTAAACTGATATTCAGTGAGCAGAACACCAATTTCACTACAAGAAATAAAAGCACAAACTTTAAAGTGAGCATGTGCATTAGATGATTTGGATTATAAAGACACGTTTAGAGGACTGCTTTTTCAAAGCTATCTTTGGTTGAAAATATCTTGTTTATCTTTATCTTGCTGCAACAACAATGCAGATAAGGAATATAGCAAAATATTAACAACCATTTACTCTGGAAGAACAACTCTCTGAGAATATAGTAACAGAATCTATATTTTGCACCTTATTTGTACTGACTTACAATCGGGGAAAAAAATGACTAGAAAGTCACTATGCACCTTCCTGGTTTTTCGTGAAATAACTCACTCAATCTCAGCATAATTGGACACTGAATAAGAGTCAGCTCAAATCCCTGTAAATCTACAACACAACTAATCCATAATACTAGATGTACATTCATAAGCAACTAAGGGATACCTGTACCTTAAGATATGGTTTGCAAACAACTTATGTGCATATACACACACATTGCTTATATTTTATATCTAACTGTCACAAAAGATTATAGAGAAAGTGAACAGAAGCAGCTGTGAAGTTGCACTTAATAATTTGCAAGATTTTGTAAGATTTTATGGAGAAGGGAGAGCATTTCATTTCTGTTACAAAATTATAATGTAGTTAGATAATAATATGAGATCCCAAATGCCCAGGTAATAGCTGTTTACATGAAGGTCTTAGGAAAACTATGCCTGTTTTTGTCACCTCCTTGCAGCATTTCACATAAAGCTAGAGATGCTCTAGGAATAAAGATGTTGCAGAACATCACTTCATGGCTCCACTACAGCACTGCCAGTGCCACTGCACTCATACCTTGGCATGACTGCCTTCCAACAGCACTGCATGGGAAGTGGTTTTAAATGCCATCTAGACACCACTTAACTGAGAGGTGTAACCTTTAGCATAGGAGTTTGCAAAACTACTCCCTCTGAACAAATGAGTAATGTGACAGCAGAGCATGGAGTAAGTTTGGCCCTGGAGTTCAGACAAACTCAAAAATAAAGAGGAGAGTCTTAGCCTAGCAGCCCCATTTCCAAACAGTTCTGCAAACAACAGAAGGTTACCCCTTCCTAACTAGACAAAGCAGAACATACTGAGGAAGTCATCACTGCTGAAAGGAATCAGATGCTGAGAGCATCTCAAGGGTACCACAATGTATCATCATTATGCAGTTTGTTCTCCATAGAAGTGTTCCTCTGGCCATTTCTTGAGAAGGAAACCCAATTTACTTGGATCCTTAGATGGACCAATTAAGACTATGCCGTATTGTGCTAACACGTTCTGTTATTTAAATTTGTTTAAATCCGGTGTTGGTCAGGACAGAATTTTGATATTGAATGACTAAACTGAAGGGAAGGTTATAAAATACAGGGAGAGAAAACAATCTTTTCTATATGCTGCTCTAATTCACACAACAGAGTATGAACCACAGCTTTAACACCTGAAATAAAATATACTTAATGGTCTAATCAAAAGAAATTTTGCTATCATATTTTTATTACTCTATATTATCTTATTTTAAAGGTAAACCTGAGAAAGCTAACAGCTTCTTCTGTCACATCTTTTAGTTCTTGAATATGACAGTAATCAATATATCTTCATTCAGCCTGAGCCAGCACATTGAAAGTTCAGTATCTGGGCTGCTGTATTCATATAAGAAATACAAGCAAAATCAACCACGCTACAAAAATAATGGGGAGGAAAAAATTTACTAGAGCAGAAATTGGATGGTATAGCTTTCCACTCCAAACAAAACATCTGCTGTTAATAATGCAGTTTGTAATAATGTACACTATTATGGAGATTGCTACCTTCAAAGACTGCATAAGTAAACTATATTATTTATTAAATTCAGATTGCCTGTGCATACAGCCATTTTGTCTAAGACTGCATACGGCTGGTTCTGCATGTTGAACCAAGCTGCTAAGAACACATTACAATAGTATTTGGAGACAAAAATAAATCGGATACACAGTATTACCAGCTAGACAAATGGAAACAGTACCTTTGAAAAGCCCTTAATTTTACATACATTTTAGAAATGAATGCATGAAACCATAGGAAAAGATGTTGCAAAATTTTTATCAAGGAGCTCTGTTTGGTCACATTACACAGTTAGTAACACTTTTTCAGGTATTTTAAAGTACTTCTTTTCATGAAGACAAGGCAGTCCTGACAGAGACCAAAATCCTGTTTAAAGCTTCTGATAGAATCATAGAATTGCTCAGGTTGGAAAAGACCTTAAAAATCATTGAGTCCAGTCACGACCTAACCATACTACCTTAACTCTAACAACCCTCTGCTAAATCATGTCCCTGAGCACAACATACAGATGGTTTTTAAACACATCCAGGGATGGTGACTCAATCGCCTCCCTGGGGAGCCTATTCCAGTGCTTAACAACCCTTTCCATGAAGAAGCTTTTCCTGATATCCAACCTAAACTTACCCTGGTGCAAGGGTGCTTGAGTGTTCTTTTCAGGTTTGTTTAGTAACTGAAAGCACCAGAAAACCTCTCTCATATGACTTTCTACCCTTCTTATAAGTATTGTTTCAGAAAAAGAGTAGTTCTGTGAACTCAGCCTGAGGACTGGAACTAGTAAGGCTCACCTGCTTTCAAGAAAGCCTCTGTGCAGTATTCACACTCCTCACCATATCATAGGAAAGTCAAATGAGGTTTACAAAAACATTCTGAACATACAGACACAATTTCTTTTTCCAATTGTAACAAGCCACAACACAGCATTTTGACATTTAAAAAGATCCCCTAAACTTTTCCCTTCTTATTTAAAATAGCATTAACTTCCAAAGTTCGCTTCATCTTGACTCAAGAAGTTAAACGGTTTGGCTGCTGAACTGAAAAGCCAGCCCTCAGACAGATGTACATCTCTGAGCCTTTTATGCTGGCACACTGCCACAGCCTCTTTTCCTGACTTGTGAGGCACATCCTCACAGTGCAGATACTTCTGTTTGATACTCACATCCAGCCTGTCAAAATCCAGAGGCTAAATGACCCCAAGCACAAAGCCAGTTCTGGCTTTTTCTCTGTTCCTCAAATAATCCCCAAGTACTTTTCTCTAGGCTGCGCAAGTGAGGAAACCTATTTCATAGTTAACTTTAGTTACAGTCAAGATTATAGAAGCTCCACAAACCAATCTCACACATATTTTCTATCTTCTTAAGTACAGAGGCTTAGAAATTGACAACAGAATAATTCCACGTACAAAAATCTTTCTCCTCTTCGGGAATCAAATGCGTTAGACAGACTGAGTTTTGTGCTGGATAATTTGTTAGGGAGAGGATGGGATGGAAGAGGGATGAAGCAGAATACTCAAAAAATGAACAAGAAAAGAAATTGAAAAGTGCATCAAAATTCAGCAAATAGGAGAAACAAAAATATTTACATCTGCATTTTCAAACAACAATTTTTGTTTTCACTTTTTAGTTCAGTTTCATGTGAGGCATTAGATAACGTGAGCAGTCGGAAGGTAATTCGCAACTCTAAATTCTGTCTACAGAGAAGCACCTTTTTAAAAAAATAATTAACAACAAACAAAACAGAATAAGGAAGTTCCACATCCATTCCTCTTAACTGAATTGGAGCAAGAACTTGAGCAAGTGCTTCCTACTTCCCAGGATTGTGTCTTAAGCTACGTGCTCAATGATTTTTGGAAGAGTCTCTACATCTTTGCTTTCTGAAGTTGAACCATCTCCTGCAACACTCATGAAGCCATGCGTCTTCCTGGAAGGTCAGGTTTTTAATCATCACTCCAATTACTTCAGCAATTACTTCACCAGAGTTGCAATAATTTGTGACTAGATACATATTCTGTACCTTGTTCTCCTTAAAATACTAAAGAATTAGGAAATAAAATGGCAAATGAAGCTAAAGTTGATAAATACAAAGGAGAACATGTGATAGGAAGAATTCCTCATACACTCTGTACCAGTATAATCAAGCAGGAATAAAACAGACAAGAATAACATCCCTATTGGGAACTTCATAACCATATCAACTCCACGCTGGACAACAAACCAGATAAAATATCAGTGATTATTAGGAACAACACGCAATAGAGAGCCTAACAGCTTATATCACTACATAAACTCATGCTGTTTCCACATCTTTAACAAAAGATACAGATCTGGTCTTCCTACCTTCTCTGATGGATGAGCTAGAAGATGAGACAGAAGAGGTCAAAGAGAAGTCATAAGAATCCTAGGACAACTACAGAAATAGTAGAAGTGAAGAAATAGTAAATAAATCTGGATTATTCGAGATGGAAGAATGGTGATTGAAGGAATACGTGCTAAAGGTTTATGAAATAAATGTCATTAAAAAAAAATATGAAATGACTTGCTATTTTGCAGTGAAAAATGGTGGTGCGCAACAATTTAAAAGCCTGTAACTTTCTCACTAAAGGAAAACACTTTCTTTCAACTAAAGCTCAAGTTAACAGTGGGAATTCATATTTCTGCAGGACAACAGGCAACACAACAATTTAAAAAAATCATTCGATAAATTCCTAGAATGTTCATCAAAGATACTACTGCACAAATACTCTGCGTTAAGAAGTGTTAAGCTGTAGATTGCTAAATGCCTTGACAACATACAAACAGAGGAACGTATCATAGAATTATAGAATCACCAAGGTTGGAAAAACTCCATGATCATCTAGTCCAATCATCCACCTACCACCAGTATTTCCCCAGTTAACCATGTTCTTTAGTACAACATCTAAATGTTTCCTAAACACCACCAGGTGACACAGTCACCTCCTGGACATCCTGTTACAGCATCTATCACTCACTGTGTACCACTCACTGCGTGCCTCTCCCATTCTTGCATCTTCCCCTATGCTAATTTACTGAAGTACTAGTATTTTCTTGTTACGTTATTCTTATGGGGGGGGGAGAAGAGTAGTGGTTAAGTAACAAATTAAACTCTGGTTAATGAGATGTGAACATGGACTTCAGAACACCAATTTTAGGTGACTTGTTCCCTCTACAGAACTACAAATGTTCCAATTTCTCCTCTTCTTTCCAGGTGTGAACGGTGCATTGTTATATGGATACATTTTCCTCCCATTTTATTACAAATTATCAAGTTTCATTTTCTCTAATGCTTGAATTGAAAGCCTTCGGTTTAAAAGAAAAGCTTTTTTTGCGGAGCTAAAGAACTATAAGACAGACATCTGAAAAAAGAGAAATTGATTTTCTGTCAATTTACATCCCTGAATGGTTAATACAGAGATTGCACCTACACTAAGTCACCCCCATACATAATAAATACAAAAAAACTTCCCTTATCCTATAATCTCTTTAGAATTGGAGCAAAAATAATCAGCAAAGGTAAACAAAGTCAGTACATAAAATAGCTTGCATGAACCTAAGTTTTCCTCTCACTGTAGACCAATCCGTAACTACTGTTGGAGCTCAGAATCGTTAAGTACTTGAAAAGAATATAAAATTACCACTTGTCTACACAGTCTCTCCTGCCAAGGCAAAATGTTTTGTCCTGCTGTCATCCTTTGTTTCACAGTCAGTATAAACAGTTCCCCCACTGGTAAGTATTCTAACCCTGTGGTGTTTAGATTTTCATTGGCTTGAATTATTTATCATTCCTTTCTCTGCAACACATAAAAGTAAAAATGTGTAATGGAAAGGGGCCAGTAACATTATTGAAGCTCCAAGTACCCCTTGAAAACACTAAACCAATCCAGAGATTTCCTCTTTGACATGTCATCTAGTTTTTCTTAAGTTATTTAATAGAGTACTCCTGTTCATGCCCTATGTAATTTATACCACACATTAACTCACTGAAAAACAAAATCAAACCAATTCTACTTAACTGTCATTAGTCTTGCCGTCACCTCACTCAGGTTCATAATCCTTTGCTCTTCAATATAATACTTTTGCCTTCGTATTGCCTTCTCTCTTCTTTTCTGAATTATGAACACTTTAAAAATGCTCTCTGGTTGCCTTCCCCCTTTCGCATTTCAACCTTCTGAAGCAACTTGTACCACTTCTAATATCACAGTCACTTTTCCTTCAATAGAAGGATATTTTATTTCAGATTCAACAAATCAATCAAGAAGAATGCAATTTCTCCCCATCTTATCTTCTTTTTTCAGGTTTACTGCAGATGAAAATTTCAAGTACACTTCACAGAAGTGCAGTGATGTGCCCACAGCTATCTTGTTACACAGATAATTATAAGTGTGTCTTAACAACTACTCAGTATGCTTGCTTTTGCACACTTCAATTTTACTGATTGTCATTCGGAACTTGAATTGAACATTCAGTTGAAAGAAGACATTACTGCTTTCTTTCCTTGAACTTTGATTTCACTGTTTTTGTGCTTCTTTTCTGATAGATTCCTTCCTACTTCACATGAAGTTCACCAGTTCTATTTTCTTAACAATCCTAACATGAAGCTTACTGTGTGTTTTTCTGATCAGAGTTTTTACATTAAGGCTGATCCATTCTGGTACTTGGTTATCTTCTCTTCCAGAAGATAATGTCAGCTTGATGGAACATATTAGTTTACCCTGCCAGCCCCTCTCTATTGGAGAAAAAAAAAATATAAGAAAACAAAAATACCAAGACAACAGCAATTATCTCAAGAACCATTCTCAACAGGCACAAAGATACTTGTGGTTTAGTGTAATCCACTTGCAAAACAGACTATAGTTATTCTTTCGCATTATTGATAAGCAACATGAAACCTAACCACATCATCAAGGGAATGAACCACATCTTCCCTGATCCTTCAATCTTTTCCAAGAACAGCACATTGCTGGGAGTGGGAGAGGGAAAAGAGAAGCACGACCATGTCTCTTGGTGTTCTTACTGCAACATCAAATACTGACACATGTGCATCAGGTCTCCTCTGCACTGCAAAGTTCGAGTCCAACTTCTTGCCATTAGAGGACCACACTTCAGCGATTCCCTCGAGTGCTTGGAATTCCATAATTCTTTGAATTTTTAATGCTTCAGAGTAATTCCATGAGTTCTTCTAGGCATGCGATGAATCCTACCAAGTTTTAGTAAATAACCTCAGGTGCCAAAGCCCTGAAAGTTTGGAGAGCTGGAAGCGCAGGAAGTACAAGGACACCAAATTGACACATGCAGGAAACAGACTGTAGGTACCTGGTCCATTAATTTCTGTTAATAGCCTGAGAGCTCAGCTGAGTTTCATCACTTGCTTCCACTGGGCATCTGCTTAGTCAGCTGACCAGAAAGTGGTCTTTTTTTCTGAAAAATAGTTCATCTTAATTATTAGAAGTCCTAATGGTGCAAATGTCTTAAGGAGCAGTTTCTTTAATAAGGTGACAGTTTGCACCTACCACATGTTGCTTTGCACATACACTATTTCCACTTTTTTTTCTTCTACAGCAATAGTAGCTGTACAAAGTGTTCACCTTAAGGATCAAACACTCTCCTCCCTTCATGAAGCATGTTTTAACACATTCTTGTTCCAGTCTGGAAATATCAATATGCCATCAGATTTCTACTTATTCATTTATCTTCAACACAATTGCACCAGAATATGACCAAACCTAAACATGAGGTAAGCCTCTCTCATCTGTCTGTTACTCCAAAAAGATGTTTGGTGAACTTCTCCACATAGCCACTTGGTTTGGCCTGAATGAAACCAACCTGTGCTTCCTCAATCAATTCTTTCAATGTCAGTAGATTACTCTGGTTTTTTTTTATTGTAAAAGTGTCACTGATAACAAGGGTAATAAAGAAGTAAAAAGTGTCACCAGGGTATAATTCTTTCTATTGCAAAGTTCACATACTTAGAGGTCAAGTATTTAAGGTATTCCTAGGAAAAACAAAATTTGTGATATATTACTTTAGGCAACCACATTGGATGAAAATATGAGAGAAAGGTCAAAGACATTCCTGGAATAGCATTAAGAAATATTTGAAGCGAATGAAAGCAAACAATAAAAAGAAAATGGAAAAGGTGTGGGCAGGTTCTCACATAGAACAAAGAAAAACCTCAGGAAAGAAAGAAAAGTCTGTAAATCTAAATTCCAAATATATCTTAGCCATGCCTACAGTCAGCCAAAAAGTTGATAGTGTCCAATCTTTTAACTGAAGAGTCCAATTATTTTTTCTTTACCAAATCCTTTGGAAAAACGAGTCATTGTTTCTAAGAAAATAGACTTTACCACCTTTATTGACATGTGCATGTCTGACAGCCTTTTCTCTGCTCCATAGACAAAAGTAACAACCAGCAGGTAGTGAACAAAAGTTAGGTAAGTTAAATTACACAGCAGAAATTCTAATAGGTACCTTTGGTGCAAAACAGAACAACAAAAAAAATCAACTGAGGACTGCAGCAATCAGAGAAATGAGTTAACTGCAAGGCATATGTATCACATTGCTTTTAGATAGCCAATGCAGAGTTGAGAGGTGTGGAAAAGCTGGTGAGACTCTCCCCTGCACAACCTGAGGGATGCATATTGTCAGTACTGCCTTACTGCAAAGCAATGCTGATTCAGTCATACTTCCTGGTGTGGGAACATAAGTCAAATGGCTTGCTTTCAGAGCATGAATGATGGGACTTCACGGACAGCAGTCAAGGAGCTCAAGGGCTGAGGTTTGATCACTTTGCTTCTAATGATAGGTTAATGCTGCTATTGGAACAACTAGAAGAAAAACATCTTTGCAGAAACACTGAAGGAAGTTTGTGCACAAGTTTTCTTTGTTGCTTTTTTTTTTTTTTTTTTTTAATTTCACTTTCTTTTCCAGAATTGTCTACTTTATCAGCTTCTTAGAATACGTGCAAGGTTTCACCTAAGAAAAAGCAAAATGGAGATAAAATAAACATCACAGACAAGGACTCTGGCTTATGTACTATGAAAATGCAGAGTTCCATTAATGCCGTCTAAGTTGCCTGAATTTACTCAAGAGCTGAGCACGAGTTGTTGTTTCATTTACAAAGGTCGGGAAAACTGTGCTTATTTTCTGGAATCTTTATATTCACACACAGCAGAAATCACAAGAGGTGGTCTGAGAACACTGGAAGATGACCTGCTTTTCTTCTCCCTGTACACCCCTCTCTTGCTTTCCCTGCACTGAGGGAAGGGAAGTTATCTAGAAAGTGTCAAAAAGACATGAAATACAGCGGAGGTTCCTGGCTGGTTTTCAAGAGGAATATCATATACTGTAGGAAGATGCAAACCTTCAAATGAAATAACACGTGAGATTTCTCCTCCTCTGTGACCGAGTGCAGACAGAAGTTGCATATATTCAAAGGAAGGACTATGCCACCACTCCATCTACAGAAAAAAACTAACAAAGCAAAACCCACTGTTACCCACTTCTCTGGAAGTACCTGTTGGCCATCATGAATTACTGCTCTATACACTGCCAAACAGCTGCTCCTTTCTATCCACAACAAAGGGAAGGAGAAAATACCACTATGTCCTGGTGGTACAACTAATTTCTTGCCAGCTTGATCAGTTAGTATGTCTTCTTTTATATAAGACAAGCAAGGCAACTAGTCCAAGATAAGTGGAAAGCCAAAGAATAAATTGCTAGTCAAGACATTTCTACCTGCTGTCAACACAAAGTCAGAGTGAAGTTCAAAGAAAGCATTAAAAATGACGAGACTGCAGCCTTAATTTTTAAGTCAAAGGAAAGTTCTTGGTTTATTCATATCTTCCTTCAAAAGCAGCTGCCTTTTCAACAACATTTTAAAAAACAACACAGCAAACAAACAATTTATATATCAATGTAAAAATAAAACTGAGATTTTCACATGCATCGTGGGGAAAAAAAACCTGACACATTTAAGAGTTAATTCACATTAGCTAATAAAATAGAGCAGATAATCAATATAGTACACCAGCCCTGACTTACTCAGGAAATAAGTAATCTGATCTATAGGCAGCTTTACAAAAAACATGCATAGCACCGACACTGTGCAGCAGCCTTCTTTGCGCACACAATCAAACACAGTTCCATATGGTTCGTAGGAACTACCACAACAAAAGGAACAAAAAGATAATACAACACTCAAACATTTAAATGATACATCCTGCTATGTTACAAAAATTCTAATATGCTTGGTAATTTCATGTAAGATTTAAATTTGATTATGTTGTAATCCATTTGTTTGGGGAAAAATTAAAAAAAAACAACTGTGAGAATTAAAAATATTTTTTCTGTTATTTATTTAAGTAATTTAAACAAAGTTAGCATGATCACTCAATACTATGTCCCCCCATTGGACATGGTTCCTATTTTATGAGCCTTGAATCAAAATCTAAGCCTATGAGAGCACGTCATGGTTTTGTGTTTTTTTGGTTTTCAGTATTCCACATCATAACCTCATGTAGTGCACTGGGAGTTAAAGTGTTAATGCTCCAATTCCAGGTACCTATCCCTTTACATCACAGAAGTCACGAGATCTGGCCCTTCCGGGTGGGGCGGTCTCTTACTGCCTTGCAGTGGGTGCTGGAGGGTGCTTTCCTAGCTGTTCCATGTTTTTCAGGCTTTACTCGGTCTCGGGAACTCTCTCACCTATTTTATTTGATTTATTAGTCTCAGTTTCAATTAGATTGTATTATATTGTGTTATCTTGCATTCTGATATCATAGTTAGTAAAATAAGTTTTCCTCCATA
>JAOWBP010050937.1:4380-15924 GCA_028571105.1 Tragopan temminckii | reverse complement strand
ATTGTTATTTCCTTGTGGTGGGATGTTGGCACTTTCAACAACAGGAAGTTCACTGGAGGAAATGATGAAATTGTGATTTTTTTTAAACTATTACTGTAACTGGAATCCAAAGTGAGACATCTTTATTTTTAAAACTATTATGTTATTGGGTTGTGGATTTATTTATTTATTTGTTTATTTTGTATTTTTTGTTTTACATTGTATCTGGGACATATTATTTTGTTTTTAATCTGCCTTTATTTATTTATCCATACGATAAACATATTCCTGTAACAAGTGACAATTCAAGTTACTAGTCATGCTTATATTTATATGCCAGCATTATGAATTTTTGTTATTATTGTTTTTATTTTTATTTTCCTTTACTATCAAAACTCTTTCTGGATTATCTTCTTTTCACACCAAACACAAGTAACTTTTCAAGAATTTAGAAGAACAAACAAATGAAGATTATAAGATCTGAACATAGCTCAGTAGAGCTGAATAAACATTAAGCTAATGTAACAAATATTACATTGAATTTTGACTGGATTTGATAAGGTAATTTAAGAGTGTAATCATGGATACAACTGGGAAGCCTTGCACATCAATGAATAATCCACTGCTTAGAAAGTAATGCTCATAATTAACTGAGATCAATTAATTGAGTTTTAGCACAATGCCATTTTATGAGTTTATTTACGTACATTGACTTGTTTGTCTACTTCAGATATCTCAAGACCACTCCATCTTTGGTAATTAAAAAAAAAATATTTCAGTAAAGGAAATAATTTTTACATCATGAAGGTAGTCTAATATTTAAATCTAAATATATCTGTATGAGAATAGCCAGAGAAAGCAAATAAATACAAGGTTAGAAATAACATATGTAGAAAAAAGAAATATAATGTAATATTTTACTCTGTCATTCTATCAAATATGCCCATAAGCCAAAACAAGATTTGCAACAATGACTATATATTGTGGTGTTGTTTCCGCATTTGCAAATTCAAATGTTCATATTTGCGTTAGAATTAACCATCTTTTCTCTAAATATTAAATATTTTTTAGCATATCTTTCACTAACTTTGAAAAAACTAACATCAGGATTCCTTCTGGATTATCTTCACTGTAATCACAGGCAGTTTTTCAAGAATTTAGGAGAACAAAAAAATAAAGATAATAAAAACCCAGTGGGGATGTATAAAAAGTTAAGCTAATGTAACAAACATTACATTAAATTAAGAACAAATTCAAATGGACATATGGTGGAAACACTTGGAAATGCTCAAGAGAATTTCTTCAATCATATTTCAGCTGCTATTGAACTACCCTTGATAATGATAATACCCCTTGCTTTTACTATAGGGTACCGATTCTCATATAAATGAAGTAATCAGGACTATTGCTGATGTCCTGGTAAAGAGAAACCTTTTGCAAGTAATTATCAGGCAACTATAAGGGAAGACATTAATGACATTAATATCTCCATTCACATCTCCCTTCAAGCCATGATTCAACTCATCCCTATAATAACATCAGAATCAGAAAGTGTTTACTCTAAAAGTGTTGATACTGGACTTAGACACCCAAAATTAGGAAAGATAGTTCTCATGCTTTGTAACTTGGAAAAAAGTACTGTTTTGACTGCTCTTCTTGTTGAATTTCTTTCAACAAGAAAGCTTCCCTCAGTAGTGAAATATTTTGACTGTGTGGGTAAGATACATCTAACTTAACTTTAGACAACTATAATTGATCTAGTTTGCAGGGCTCCCTTTAGAGTTAACAGAGATTAACAGGCATCTTAAATTAGCGTCATTATATATAAATGTAGTCTGGACAACTAATCAAATTGGGCATACTAATTCACATATATGAGTCCAAAATACAGTGCCAATTCTAGATACGCTTTCAGTGAACCAAACACCTCTCTCCTTCCCCCTGCCTTCTTCTCTCTTCACAGTTCTTATTCCTCAGAATATTATGAAGATACTTAGCAGTCCTATTAAGAGTGATTAAATACTAGTTTAAGTAGATAATCAATGTCTGCTAAGATAGATCACCTTATTAAAGAGAAATTTAATTTTAGCCATCTCCAAAAACTGGGACATACTATATAATAAAAACTCAGGGCAGTTCATCAAGGTTGGGTTCAGAAAGAAATGTATCAGATTAGCAAGAGCAGAAATAACTACACACAGTCAAAGTAAAAGAAAAAATCACAAATGTAGGGGTAATTTCTGTCAATATAGGTAGAGAAGAACCATGGTTTATAAGTCTCTTGATTAACCTTAAATGACCTTCTGATTTTCCACTTCAATTATCCAGAAAGAAAATATATTTACTTCATTTTAAAAGATTTTTATTTTATTTTATTTTATTTTTTAAGAGAAGGGGAAGTTATGTTAATTCTAAGTTCTGAACTGAGAAGTAAACAGTAACTTCATTTATCTGCTTAACTACTTGCTCCTCTTCTGGTTATTCAGGCTTCTCCTTTCTTTTTTTTTTTTATAATTTCATATACAATCTGATCTACATTTTTCATGATGCAAAATTGTTGCCACCTCTAACATACTAGTGGCTCCAGAAGCAATCTTTCTACTCTAATGTGTAATTAAAAAGGATACACCAAGGTACTGGTAGGAACTGGTGTATCATGAAATTGGGCAAAACCTGAAATCTTTGCTTTATTTTCATGTGGGCATTAATAATCTCTCCCAATTTATAGGATTAATGATTATATTTATGTGCAGAATTGAGTAAGTAGGTGAAGTTAGGTTAAAAAAAAAAAAAAAATGCAGTACTTCCCATGTGCTCTTTTCATGTGAACAATGTTGTGTTATCTGTACATGAAAGATTTGGCTCACAGCAGGAGTCACTTGGTGAAAATGCCCTTGTGACCTTGCTTGCTACATGTTTAGAGCACTTACTTCAGAGTGCAGATACACCCTTCCTCTGTAGTGAAATAAAGTCAGGACTGGTGCATTTCAATATCATATATCTAGAAGTACTGCAGACAGGAAGACAAGATACAAAAACATAAAATAGATCGGATTAGTACTGAGGTCCACCAGCATCATCTGGCGGCATACGGTTTTGCTATTGTTCCATAGAATCATTAAGGCTAGAAAAAAGTGCTAAGATCATCTAATCCAACTGTCAACCCATTCACATCACACCCACTAAACCATGTTCCTAAGTGCCACATCTTCATGTTTCTTGAAAGCCACTGGGGATGGTGATTACTTCCCTAGGCAACCTATTCCAATGTGTTACCACTATTTCTGAGAAGAATTTCTTCTAATATCCAACCTGAACCTCCTGTGGTGCAACTTGAGGCCATTCCTTCTAGTCCTATTGCTGTTGCCTGGGAGAAGAGGCCAAGCCCTACCTCATCACAACCTCCATTCAGGAAATTGTAGAGAATGATAAGGTCTCTCCTGACCTCTTCTCCAGAGGAAAAAATGCTAGTTTTCTCAGACACTCCTCATAAGACTTGTGCTCCAGACCCCTCAACAGCTTTGTTGCCCTTCTCTGAACATGCTCCAGGGCCTCGATGTCTTTCTTGTAGTGAGGGGTCCAAAACTGAACACATCATTCAAGGTGCAGCCTCACCAGCACTGAGTACAGAGTGATGATCATTTCTCTGCTCCTGCTGGCAACAATAATTCTGATACAAGCCAGGATGGCATTGGCCTTCTTGGCTACCTCGGCACGCTGCTGGCTCACACTCAGCCAGCTGTAGACTGCTACCCCCAGGTCCTTTTCTACCTCACAGCTTTCCAGCCACTATGCCCCATGCCTGTTGTGTAGCCTGGGGTTGTTGTGATCAAAGTGCAGAACCCGGAACTTTTTCCTGAGCCTCATACAATTGGCCTCAGCCCAGCAATCCAGCCTATCTACATCACTCTGCAGGGCCTTTCTACCATCAGGCAGATCAACACTTCCTTCTGGCAAACTTAGTGAAGGTGCACTCAAACATCAGTAAAGATTAATTAGGACAGGCCCCAATACTGACCCCGAGGGAATACCACTTGTGACAAGTGCAACATCTTTATACTCTTTCTGAGTTGCCTGCTCCTTCCTGCAAAGGTGTTAAATTCTTTTTTTCCTGGAGTTTCCGTGAAAGTTCACTGTTCAGCCAGGCCAGTCTTCTTCCCCACCTCATCTTATGCACATGGAGAAAGCCTGCTCCTATACCTTTAAGATTTCCTTCTTGAAGAATGTTCAATTTTCCTGAATTTCACCCTTTGCTGTTCAGGACCATCTCCCAAGGCAGTGTCCAATAGGACATGATATTTTGAAAAGGCCAGAGAGAATATAAGATTTTTGCAATTATTTTGGCATTTGGGGTGAGAAAAAACATTATACTCATCTCTAATTGGCATTTCTTTTCGTGCTAAATTTGTGGAATTCAGTCATTGCTGCTAATTCAGTTACACCAAAATTCTCTTCTCCCATGTACCTCAAAGACTTCCAAATCCTACTTGTGCAATTAAACATAGTAGAAAATGAAGAAATGAAAGTCAGGAGAGAGATCTCTGTGGTGCCAGTAAGATGTACTCTGACATTCTCATATCTGTGAAGCTTTGTGAAGAGTGTGTTCAGGGGTAGTGGGAGAAGGAAACAAAGTTCACTTGACAGGACGCCATAAATGCTAAACAACTGACTATGATATGTTATCTTGTGATGCATATTGCATAAAATTTAAAAATAAGAAACCTATTTTTCTGATGACATGCATGAGTCAGCCTGGTCAGGCTGCATCTGGCTCTGGGCAGTGTGATGTATCTGTAGATGTTCCTGTTCATTGCAGGGAAGTTGGACTAGATGACTAGTGCCTTCCACTTCAAATGATTCTATGATTCTATGAATAAAAAGTTAGTCCATGCTTTCCCTACATATTTTGGCATAGATGTCCAAAACCTATGACATTTTTAATGATGGCAAAGTTACATAAAAATTACCTTCTTGTCTCTGACCTTTGCATGATCAGTGTCTCCTGAAAGATGAGTAGCAAGACTGAGGGATGGAAGAGAAGCTTTCTCCTTCCTTGTGTCTAGCTGCTGTTCCTATAACCTATGTTTATAGGAAGACATATCTTGTCTGTGTTTCTAGCTTCAAAGCTTCCACCTTTACGCAGATTACCATGATGAAAAGCTACAGTACCTTTTGACCTCTTTTCCTTTCAGTCTCAGGTACAGCTGGGACAGAAACTTTTCTTTTGTAATTTTGAAGCTTGAAATGACAGTGGGTTGTTTGAATCACATCAATCACAGAATAATGTGACAATGTATACATTCTCCTTTCCTCCTCAAACTTGTGCCTGATTTCTTCATTTATTTCTGTATTTAGGTATTTTGGTTAAAATGAGCTCTTAAGTTTTATAAAGGAAGTGTGCATTCAGTAAATAGAGAATGGGGGAGGTGGAAAACATTCAGTTTCTACGACAATCAAGCACTCAAAATGATTTTTTTCATAAGGTTATCAAAAGGAAATATTTAAACACATTTATGAGCTAAAAAATCATGCTGAGCAATAGATTACTGTGGTCTGTTGTCCAACAACTGAATCAAAGGCAGATGGCAATGCATCAACTGTAACTCATTTGTTCCAAGTTATCCAGTGCCAGCTGCACTAGAACTTCCTATTAACTTCCTTCTTCATTACCACATGCCACCTAGTGACTTAATACTGAATCACAGCTTAAAAGCTGTTAGGAACGACTGGGAATTACAGCTTATCATGAGGAGACTCTCGTTAGAGAATTAAAGCTGGTCATGGAAATAGCTAGTAACACAGCATGATGCACAGCTTTACTTATGACTGCAATTTTATTTTCTTGCACACCTCCAAGGGCACAGAAACAAAACAAAACAAAAAAATAGTTTGTATCCAATTGATCTAAATTTTACTTTCATTACTTGTGTCCATGAAAACAAAATACTAAAAGCAAACAAAGGAACAAACAAAAAATGGTCATTCAGTTGTTAAAGTAAATGAAAAATTTTGTAAAAGACAGCATGTTTGTTAAAAGATCACACAGCAAAATCAGTTAGTGTATAAGAAAGAGCACACATTCCCTTCTTCTAACTTAGACTTTTTAACATTTTGTTCAACCTTCTTATTTACCTCTACATATTTCTATCTTTTTTAAAATCATACTTTTATTAATACAAGTCCTGCATTTTTATATTTTGATTTTCTAAGAGAACATAGAAAAAGACAGAAAACACCTCTTTTCTAGCTGCAGCATAAGGTTATGTTAGATTGATGTTTTGACTTTTGAACACAGAATCACATTTCTGATGTAGAATAGTGGGATTAAAGACTTTGTCTTGGGAATTAGCAATTTTTAAGACATTATTTTAATTACTTTATCAGAAACAGCTGCCCTAGAGACTCACTAAATGTAATTATTATAGCTTTAAAATCAAAACTTTTGTGTTTGAGAAGGCACTTCTAAATAGAGATATTGCAATCTCTGAGAATTTTTTCTGCTTAGGGGAAAGATGCCAACAAAACAAAACTATGGGGTACTTGTGATGTTTATCAAAATATTGTGTCTGCTTTCTCTCAAGTGTATTTTGATTGAACACTGTCTGAAAGGTTCTTCATTACATAGGCAGTCCAGACATTAGAGATTCAGCATGACTTTATGTAATGCAGAGCAGAAAGCAGTTGATGAGAATTTAATATTTGAAATGTAATGAATTATTTACTTTGTGGCTCCAGAACATCATCCTCTAACTTGCCACTTTAATAAAATTAAGCTGTAAAGAGGTATAATCTCAAAGCAAAACAGGATACCAGACAAAATCAAAATGACAATTATCATACAAGGCTGTTAAAAGATTTTATAAGTGAATACTGCAATGTATTCTCCTTTGAGGGAGGACTATGTGACTGATAACATAATAATAATAGTGACATGTTGGCCTGTGGTACTTTTTTCTTTACCTGATAATTCTTGACCTCTTTCCCCAGAATATCTCCTAATCCTCACCTGGGAAACCGAAGTTAAAATAAGCAAATAATCTGTTAAAGATTTATCTGTTGCCTTATTCAGCTACAACTGTGCAATATTAGACAGCCTATCTTTCAACAGGATTCAGAAATTCAAATATGAAATACATTCTCCTTGCTTTGTAGATTTCTTTGCGCATGGCATGACTCTACAGTGATATTGTTTTACAAAGTAAAGATCAAACATAAATGTATTTAATAACTTGGTCTGTTTGCACTGGTTAGAACCAACCAGATTTTCTCTCCTGATGGTATTTATTTATTTACTTTCAAAGTCTACCATTTACAGGCATAATTCAGACATTTAATTCTGAGATTGACTGAAAGTCTCAAATGTCTAAACAGAGAGTGTGTTTGTAGTGCTAGTATTGCATGAAAGCAAACCTGGGCTGGTGGAATAGATCTGGGCTGGTGCTGCATCAGTACTTGACAAAAGGCAGAGTAGGGGAAAGGGAGATGGGGTAAGCATGTGGACTGATAGGAACAATGCAAAATACTCTTTTAATTTAGGAGCTAAATGTTCTTCTGTGACTCTGTTGATTCTACTTCAGCCTGTCATGGGTATCAGCCTTGATAAATGGGAGGATGAGAGTGATTCATCCTTCCTAATGCTGTGCACTACAGCTGACCTCAGTCTCTCTTGAGAGTTCCCAGAGTGTGCTGAATTTATTGGTGTAACCTATACCTCATAACTAAAATTTTGAAACAATTCTTTTACTTTAAGTGTGTTTTATACACTTAAATAACATACACTTAAATTGAACTCAGAGAGGGTAAAGAAGGCAGCACACACTGCACTGTGCAGAGAATCTACCTTTGAAAGGCGATGTGTTCATTTGGTGTTTAAACCCCTACTGTTTTGCAGGGGGAGGGAAAGGGATCACACAGTGTAATCTGCCATAGGCTGTCAGTGATGCATTTACCAGGCAAGGACAATGTCAGTCAAATTTAAATGATAACCTATTCTGGTTGAAGCTAGACAGAGCAGCTTCCTGCAGCTACTTTGCAGGAGAGTGGCAGTTTTGGATGAAGTAACAGACTTGTTAAGAATGCTTTCCAGAAATCTCAAAGAGGCAGACAGAGAAAGAGAATGAGGAAGTGAAGGAGAATGAGGGAGATTTTGTGATTTAGTGTCCAACTCTGAGAGGAGAATAGGATCCTGAACTTCTTCAAGGATATTTGCCTAAAAGCAGGTGAGTTTTCCCAAATGTTAAAGAAACTGTGGCAATTGCTCTTTGGAATAGATTGATAAGGTTTTTTGTTAATAACAGTTTTCTAGTGTTTTGTTAATAACATAACACTTTGCTGCACTGAATCTATTGAGAAATCTACTGTACACCATATTTCACTCAGAGATAATAATCCCTATGGTAGACTGAAATCATACACTAAAGCTATTGAGTTATCATCATTTTATCCCCAAGAGGTCACAGGACTTTTTACAAATGGGTATTAGGTTAATAGCATAATTCAGTCCACTTATAGCCTACCAGGTGCTAAAGGGGAACTCTCTTACTGCAGAGAAAAAGAAGTTAGGGAGCAGACTGATGACCACACCACATAACTGGAAGTCCCCAACTAATTTACTATTGAGGTGTCCCAGCCAGTTTTTTTCCAAAATTGAAACTGAGCAGGATGAGGGATGTAGTCAATTCTCAAATGCATAAGGAGAAAACGACACTACACATTCTTTTCCTCGCTTTTAATGGTCCTATAAAACAATCTGAAGACATCTAACAATCTCAAACATACCTGCACTCTCCTATCCCTTCCCCAGCGCATGCAACTACACTTTCACACTAAAACGCCATTATAGTGAGATGCAGCAGAGCTCTACATTATTTCAGATACTCCTAACAGAGTAAAAATAAATAAATAAATAAATAAATAAACAAAGGAAAGAAAAACCCATGAAATGATATTTATGTTCCATAGCTTCTAGCATGTGTAGTTCAGAGATTGTCTAGGATTTCCAGTGGAGTTTAGTCCTTTAACATTAGATTATTCTGTTTCTATATATTGTATTTCTATGAATCAGTGCACAACAGTTGGTCTGGAAGACAGGAATTGTTTTCTGGCTTTCTTATGGAGCAATGCAGCCAGTATGTGTAGATGGTAGGATCATTTTTTATAGGACAATCCAGTCATCCGTAATGTTATCCAAGTCTAGAGCACTTAAACAAACATGCTACACTTCAGGAAAACGGTCTTGCTTGAGCTGCATTGCAGTTCAGGGATGGAAGTTGAGGAGCACAAACTGCTGTTTAGTCTGTGATAGGGTAAAGCTGGCTGACATAAAACGTTCTAATACTAAGCCTAACATAGCCCAGCAGAACAAAATGTGCAAGTGACTCTGCCAGTCAGTGAATAAACAGAGCCAGAGAACTGTAAGGAAAGCACATCCTGAAGATCTTTATTCTAAAAACAACCTCCAATTAAGGAATAATTCACTTCATGCTACTGACCTGTTATATATAATTTGAACATGGAATGTTTTTAGACTCTGAGGTAAAGGAAGAATTAATTGAATATATGGGTTGTGTATGATCCTAAGAGTATTAAATTAACTTCTTCTAACCTAACTCGTTATTAATAATTAATGTTACATCGCTACTATGTATCATTCTGCATGTACATTAGTAATTTAATACTAAGCCAAATCAATAATATAAATCAGGTAAGAAATTTAAGTGAAATCAACATCACTCAATTGTAAACATTGGGGTTTTTCTTTCTTTATTTCTTTTTAAAAAACGTGGTAGTTTATTGCAGCTTAGCTGGAGGAAATTGAATAGTAAAAAGTAAGTGGAGAAATAGTCTATTAACAACACATTTCCAACATAAGTTTCTTAGTATATCAAAATACAGTACATTCCAAAGAGCAGTTGAGGGCTTATGCAAATGAGAAAGTCATTGTGGTGCAATAGCTTCACACACCTGAGCTTGTATTTTCTAGTATACATGCTCCTAGCTTTTGATTATACAATTTGAGCTAGCATAGCTTTCTTCCATTAACTCTCTGGCTGATGCCTAACCGTCAAACTAAGTTTCAACATTGAAATATCACAGCCAGATTGGTAAAAAGCCTATCTAGACATTAAAATGTGCACATTTTATCTTATATTGGTGGAAAGAAGACTTCATGGGATCACAGGATTTTCTTTATATCAAGTCTTATTGCAAGTGAAAGATAAATATATATGCATATATTCAGATGCATATACAAAACATATTTTACCAAATCAAGATATAACAATAACAGCAATGTTCAGTTATCACCTCTCTTAAAGCTCCTGCATCTTGTGAAACTGTCTTCAAGAATATGTTCCAGGTGGAGGCTGGTGATGAGTGATGCCTCCCAGTGGTCCATCTTGGGACCAGTGCTCTTTAACATTTTTATCAGTGATCCAGACAGTGGGATTGAGTGCATTCTTAGCAAGTTTGATGATGATACCAAGCTGAGTGGTGCAGTTAACACAATAGAAGGAAGGAATGCCATGAAAACTGACTGGGACAAGCTTGAAAAGTGGGCCCATGAGAACCTAATGAGATTCAAAAGCAAGGTTGGGGCAATCCCAGATATGTCTACAGACTGTGAGAAGAACTTATTGAAAGTAGTCCTGAGAAGTATTTGAGGGGTTCTGATAGATATAAAGCTCAGCATCAGGCAGCAGCGTGTGCTTGAAAAGGTCTACTGTAACCTGGGCTGCATCAAAAGAGAAGTCAGCTGGGCAAGGGAGGTGACTGTCCTCCACTACTCTGCTCTCATGAGGCCCCATCTGGAGTACTACATCCAGGTCTGGGGTCCCCAGCACTAAAAAGAGTACAGAGGATGCCACAAAGGAATCATAGGGCTGGAGAACCTCTCCAGTGAAGACAGGATGAGAAAGCTGGTCTTGTTCAGTGTGGAGAAGAGAAGGCTCTGTGAAGACTACCTTGTGGCCTTACAGTACTTAAAGGGGCTTATAAAGCAGATGGAGTACAACTTTTTACACTGGTAGATAGTGATAGTACAAGGGGTAACAGCTTTAAAATTAAAAGAAGGCAGATTTCAGTTAGATATTAGGTGGAAATTCTTTACTCAGAGGGTGTTGAGGCACTGACACAGGCTGCTCAGAGAAGCTCTGGATGCCCCATCCCTGGAAGTGTTTGAGGTGAGGTTGGATGGGGCCTTGGGCAACCTGATCTTGTGTGTGGTGTCCCTGCCCAATGCAGGATGGTTGAAACGGAATTATCTCTATGGTCCATTCCAACCCAAGATATTCTGTGATTCTATGCCAGATTCTAATTATTGTTTGCCTGACTGATATATTGCAACCCCTTTCCTTCGGATCCTTCTGTAAGTTTTTGTCAAAAATTACTGAATATAAGAATGAATAGATCATAATAAAAAAAATTTCCTCAATGTTAGAAGAGGAAAACAAAGAAATAAACTGTTTAAAGATGAGTCCAAGACCCCTAATTTTTTTTTTAACTTTGAATTTCTTTATTCATGATTATTTTCTGTGTTTCATAATGCAAACCTTTTGAGAGGATAAA
>JAOWBP010050936.1:0-17270 GCA_028571105.1 Tragopan temminckii | reverse complement strand
GCTGTCACTAATCCCTGTGAGCTATACTTTGCCCCATGGTCCAAGAATCCTTCAGGTGGAGTCAGTGGGGTCCTCATCTGCGTAATTTGCAATGTGCGCAGACTGAGCCATCAGGGCAGGCACAGTCAGTCATTTCAGCTTCATGACCTCTGGAAAAGGACTTGTCAGCAGAATGCTGGGCACATTTTCGGTGCTTTTTGTTTTGTTTTGTTTTGTTTGTTCTTCCTAGAACTCTTCATTTTCTCTCATATTTTTCTACACTCCCACCCACCCCACTACAAGAATCAGAACAGCAGAGCTCTAATAAGCAATGCTGATGTGCTTTCTTCTTTTGAGGGATCCCACTGGACACCAGGCAGCGTCTCTTTTGCTCTCAGTGTTCCATCTGCATCAAGTCTCCTCACTGATGGCAGCACTGGAAAGGGAGAACCCTCCTCGCAAAGGCAGGGAAGAAGTTGCATCAGTGGCTGGCAGCAACAGGAGAGTCTGGTTGTGCCGGTGAGTCAGCCCTACCACATGCTCCCCTTGTGTATTCCAGCCACATGCAAGCATGTGCAGACAGGGAAAATTCCGAGCTTTGTTTGATTTTGTGAGAGGAAAGGACCTGCCTTGCTGCCACTGCAGTCTCAGTTCACTCAGAATTAAATCCTATGAACAAGAATTGCTAAAATCCTAGGAGGAAATGCTTCTGTTCAATCCCTGATATATCTTGCTCTTTTACCTGGGGAAAAAGTAGTCATTTATGGTTTCTTTTTTTTTTTTTTTAGATTTAATTACCAGATTTGATGTTTCTATAATGGGCAGCAAACACAAGGCCTGCTCCTGTACTGCTACCTATGCGCTTGCATATAAATAGCACTTTTGTTTCATGAGTTGGAATAATGGCTGAAGAGATGTATCAACAGTGCAGCAGCTCTTCTATTTTTTTTCAGATCCAGTATGCCTGCAGTCAGAAAAATCCTACATATGCTTTGGCTTTGAGCTGAAGCTCACCTTGCACAGAGGCGTAGCACAGGGCAGAGCCCCACACCAACCCTGTTCAGCCGGGGCTTCCAGGTTGCGTCAGAGAAGTGCAAGAATCAAGAGGCAGCTGCTTTCTGTTCATGGGTAAAGGCACATAAATAATGCCTTTATGACTCAGGTATGTCCTGAAATATGCAACCTGGCAGCAGACAATTCTTCTTTATCATGCAGATAGTTGTTCTGAACCACATGGCTGCTAAGTCATGAAATATTAATGGCCATGCAAATCTCCTCTTCTGTATCACAAGCTTTTCTGTGCTCCTGACCCCTGACTTCCTTTAATCATCTCCTGGGTGTGTGGTCTGTTACTATTCCGAGATATCTTGTGAACAGGGGCACAGTAATTACTTGATCCCTGCCTGCTGCAAGAGCCTTTCTGAAAAGAAAGTGGATAGCTTGAGAGGGAGGCTTCCTCCTCACACTGAAATCAACCCCACCTGCTTGCTTCACAGTGTTTCTCTTTTGGTGGCCTGAACACAGATCCACTGTGTTTGGTGTTATTTTTAGTACTTGAAAAACAGCATTTTTGGTTCATCACCTGCTTCTCTGTAGATTAAATACAATTTCTAATCAGATATTCTTTCCTGTCCTCTCCCTCTCCTACTAATGTTGTTTAAGCCGTCCCTATAAACAAGCTACAGTTCCAATCACCAGGAGTTTCATTGTGATTTGCTACAAGCAGGCCCAGAGTTCTTCCAGCCAGCAGCTGCAGCACTAGTACTTCTAGGGATACCTTATCCTTCTTCCTAATCGCCTGGGTAGCCTGCTCTAGTATTAAATGTGGAGGTTGGTGACCCTGCCTGTAGCAGGGAAGTTGGAAATTCATGATCCTTGAGGTCCCTTCCAACCTGGGCCATTTTGTGATAAAAACTAGAGGCTGAATTAACGCCTGACACATGATTTCATTTTGAGAACTGTGTCACATATTTTTGGCAGAAATCTCCTTTCTCTACTTATTCTCTAAAAATAACAATTTTACCATTGTGTGGAAATATGCAAATGTTTCCTAGCTCCCTGCCAGACGTAGGAGAGGTGGGTGATATGCTGTGAGGGTCTGACAACCAAAGGAGCAGCTGCTGTACAAGAAATGCGGCGAGAGAGAGGAGCGATCATGGAGGAGTGTTTGCCATACGGGAGCTATTTCAGTAAGTCAGCATGGTGAAAGCATAGTCACGAGTACGTATTTTTAAAACAGAACTTGTAGTGAGTGCCAGCAGCTTAGAGTAGCACAAGGACAATAGTGACCGCACAGTTTAGTACAAGGTTATTGAATACTGACCTACAGAGGTTTCTGATTTCTGGAGCAACAGCCCAAAGCAATGCTTTTTAAAATGACAGTTTCATGTAGACAGGGACTTGGGGAGGTAAGAGGAGGTTAAAACATTCCTTATGGAAGCAGGGAAAAGGTGCCCGCTCTGTAACATTTGGGGTAGGTCAGAAGAACTTTTCTCAGCCTCTGCCATTCAGACGTCATTCAGTGTGTGCCATTTCTGACAGCCCTCCTGCAGTGTGTGGTATGTCAGAGACCCACACTGTGGTGTCCAGTCGGGTAGGTTGACTTCTATGTGTTCAAACAGCCACCTGAGCCCAGCTGCAGGTGCTGCTCTCCTTTAGCTTGTGAAGTTGCGACTTGCCTTTGGAGAGAGCTGAGCTCTGATCAGCTGAACAGAGGGAGCAGTGAGTAATCCTCGTTTACCTGGCTTTGTAGCCCAGCTGTGAGTCAGCCTAATGAGCAACGCCAAAAGTGCTGACCTGTCCATCTTGTACTTTCTTCACTTGTGTAGTGAAGCCTTGGTGTGCCTCAGTGCCAAGGTTTAGGCAGAGAAAACCAGAGGACAAGGGTTTTATTGCAAGTCTTGCTTGTAGAATATGTATGAATGCACAAGCACTCAGTGCAAATAATTAGGCTGGCTTTCCTCCCTTGTCAGCTGCAAGATACAGGCAGCTTTAAGGGCAGCTCACTCTAGATTAGGGAAAATATCTAAGACAAATGGGAAGAATCACTCTCCCCTCTTCTGTTACCTGCCCAGGTTCCCTGTGTAATTAGTTTGGTTGGGCACAAATCCTTGAGACAGAAAAATCTGAGATGGATGTGACTCACACTAGAACTCATGTAAAGACCATGGCAGGTAGATGTGGTAGACAGCCAGGTCCTAGTCCTATACCACAAACAAGACTATCCCTCCTCAGTTGTCACAGAAACTTCTCCGCCTTTTCTGTCTCTGCTTTAACGAACAGAAGTCTGGAAGGTAAAAACTGTACACAGAGCTAGCTGGTTTCCCCCGTCACCTCATGAATTGTGAGGCTGACCTGCCCTGGTACACACAGCCTTCTGAGCCCTGTGAACCTCCTGTCGTGTGAGCAGTGGGGAGACTCCTCAACACCCAAATCCTGAATCAAAAAGCAAAAGAAAGTGAAAAAGCTCTTGCTCAGAGGTAGTAAGAGGCAAGAGAATGAATTTTGCAGCTGAGATCATATTAGCGGAATTATTTCCAACAGTCTGTATATTCCTTATATTTATAATTTATTATTAACAGTCTGAGAGGGAGAAAAATAACTCATTAAACAATCTGCAAGGCATTCATAAGACATTATTGTGATCAAGTCTCAGGGAAACACATGAGGCTTCACAAATATATTAAGTTTTATCTACCCAGTTAAGTCATTTTACATAAAAAGTGAAACCTAATCCAACAAATCTGTCTCTGTAGCTGCTGCTCAAGGGAAAACAAATTTAGATCCACTATAATCTGAGTAATAGGTTCAACACCAGCTACCGTTTATCAGAGGGAAAAGAATAGTTTCATCTCATAGTTTCTTCAGGCTGCCCCAAGCTTATCTGCTCCACGGTGTCCAGGCAGCAGAGCAGAGCAAATCACGGAGTCTCCTTCCCAAGGGCTGCAAAGCTAGATGCCTCACCATGATACCCCTCTCCTCACTGTGGGAGCTGTGCTGACACTTGCTTTCCCAGATTCAAATTATCCATACCCAGACTTGAGAAAAAGGATAGAAAAAGTGGAATTTGTCCCTTAGCACAAATCTGCATTCTTCCTCCAGTCATCAACAAAATGGTAACATGCTGCTCTGTCAAACCCACTCCTTGGAAACTTCTCTCCAAAATCAGACATTTAATATACTTGCCTCTAATGGTGCTTCTACTTAGTGAGATGTTTTGTTGTTTTGTGGAAGTCAATGCTCACCAACAGCCCTGTACTTTGCTTTCCAAGCCTCTGCTATCTGCTTTTTCTCTGCAGTGACAATCCTGTATGGGAAATAACTTGAGGAATATCTGGGATCAGTGAAGCCTTCAAAGGAAAATTCTTGGGAAGCTGGAATTACAGTGGGATGGAAAACATAATCTTTCTCATTTCAGATGAACTTCCACCTTCCTTGAGATTCCTGAGATTCTGAATTTCATAGCCTTTGTTGGCCATGAAACATCAGAGGAGCCTTTATTCTACTTTATTCTAAGTAAAACCCACTGCGCCTGATCCCACAAGGAGATGCTACGCACCCTACCTCTTGAGTTTGTAATCCTCTCAGCTGATGCAGTCAAACTGCATTTGTCTGGGGGTAATGGCTGTGCCCTGACTGCTATGTAGAGCATTGCAGAAGCAAGACATTGTAGGAATTGGTCAGGTGCCACCCTAGCTGCTCTCCTGAAGGGAGAAGTCTGAGGTCAACAGGCACAGGTGGCAGGCATAGAGGCAGCCCTGGGTCAGGGTGATGACAAGTTAGCAAAAAGGATGGCACAACCATCTGCATGAGGTAGAGAAGCCACTCCATGCTGCATGGATACAGCATGTGTGATGGGGCAGGCAATTCCCTCTCCCCAGCAGAACCAGCAGCAAGAGACTATGCAGGAAGGCCATCAAGGGTTACAGGGTTAGAAGAAGACTCCAGCAGGCCCCTTCTGAAGGGAAGCACTGATCCATGTAAGAACACTGTGGGTGTTCCACAGTGAAATCACTCCAAAACCATTAGAGTACAGCATCTGAGCAAGCAGAGGAGGAGATAGAAAAACCAAGAGCAGACATCCCAAGGTGGATATTTTCCATGTGGGCAATGTGGAGAAGCAGGCCTTGGTGTGGGCACCTCCAGAGCATTCCACAGATGCCAATCACCCAGTGACAGGTCCTGGCAGGGAGAAGGCTGGAGGGCCCCGGAAACTGTCTTGCTGCTGCAGGGAGGGTGCAGGTGATCCACAGTCAGCAGCACAGAGAGCTGCAGGTCAGAAATTGTGCAATCTTTGTGGTAGCATTGTTGGTTGACACCTCATCTCTCATAAATGTGAGCATATTTGACCCTCCCACCCAACCAATTCACACCCAGGTGTATCTGACCGAGAGTGTTTGAGCTCTCCATACTTCTCTCTCATCCTTCACCATGTTCTCTATTACCTCCCATTCCTCAGGCTTCCCATCTTGATTTATTTCCCTCTGCCCCTCCTGCTGACAGCATTGCCTCCCAGGAGATAGTTTGCCTTCTGCCTTGCTCCAGCATACTTCCTGACTGTAACTGCAGTTCTTTTGTCCAACCGGTAGCTGTGTTTTCCTGAAACAAGCTGAAGACGTGTTGGACTGAGCTTGGAGCATTGCAGCATATTCCATGGAGAGAGAAACCTGCTTTCTGCTGGAATGGCATTGAGAAGGGAATTCCTCTTGATGTGAATGGAGAGCAGTTTTTGAACATATACTTTGGCACAAAATATACTGACTTTCTGCTGGGATGCACTGAATCATGCAGCTGGGCAAGTTAAATAATTTTTTTTTCATTTTTTTGAGCGAACTTGGCTGAATTGTTACCAGTTCCACAAAGGCAATTAGGGCCAGGCAGAAAAGTGGTATACACCTGTATGGTGATGTGAGCAGACCTGTGAAGAAGGCCAAGTGTGCCTAAGACCTTAATGACTCTCTCTTAGGTATAAATCAGAAGGACTATGTTATGAGTGGGATTATATGGGCCCAAGTCAGGAACTTGTAGCAGTGAGGCAGAAGGCTGTGAAATAATGAAACAACATTGTCCAGTACTTCACATTGCTAATGAGATATGACTTGATAATGCTGATCTGCTCTGCTAAACATAAATGTAAGCACAGCTCTATTTGCAAAGGAGGAAAGCACCATATCAGCCCCAAATAGTCTCACTCTTTGGAGTGTATGGGCAACGTGCAGTGTTGTTTGACTGAACAGAGTTCAAAATGCAATGCACTGGTCTAACCCAGAGGATAGAAACATTACAGCTGCCTAATATTGGTGCTGGTATGGCAGAAGAGCTACTTTCACATCATGCTACTTGTTACTGAAAGTTTTACTAAATAAGATTTTTTTGAAGAATACAATATAGGCACTCAGTATCTGAGGCAAGTGTGGTGAGGGGGGAGGAACAGAAATCATACTGAAATCCATCAGTATGACAGCATGGCTTGGAAATAAAATCCTGCAGAATAAAGACAGTAATTCAGAAAAGCTTTAGTGTAAGTGAAGAAATGAAGATCTATGGGTTCACCAGAAAGGCTCCAAGTGATCTGATCTGAATATAAGATAGAGGAGGCACTTGCAGCAACAAGCAGCAAAGCAAGGAGGAAAAAACAACATAATAAACTGACAAAGTCCAGTATCTTATTGAAGCTTGTCTTTTGTGTTGTTGCTTTTTTTCTTTTTAGAAAAGAGGAATCCAAGCTGAGCAAAGCTAAGAGAAAATAAAATTAACTACAGGAGGTAAAATGTCAGCCACTTTCCCCTTTGAATTTTGCAAGACATGACAGTTGAAGAGGTAAGAGCAGATAACCAGAAAACACGTGTCGGAGAAGCCTTTTTTGAGAACCAATGAGTCTGCCAAGTGGTCTGGGCAGAAAAGCAGAAGCCTTGAAAGACAAGTCTTTAAAGACGCTGAATGATTTTGGGACACTGGTCTTCACTGCAGACTAAGATAGAGAGAGAGATGCCATCCCAAGATGCTACTCTCAAGCAGTTAAAACTGAAAAACTGTTGGGCTTGAGGTAAGCAGACACTCACATGTCACCTGAATGCCACTGGCTTCCCTACAGAAAGGTTTGTTGCCTTTTCAGAACAGTCTCATGGAATTCGTCGTTATTTCCTGAATCCCAAGCAGAGGCTTATTGCCTGGTCTGCGTGATAGTTTCTAGGTGATTTCCAATGGGTATGTAAGAAAAACTATGCATTACATAGCGGATCTCTTTGTTTGGAAGGAAAAATGAAGCCCTTTTTTTAATCTCATTTCCTTTTCGTAACAAAACCAGTTGAAACTAACATGTCTTGATACCCACTGAAGCTGGTGGTAAATACCTCATCACCTCTATGAGTTAGAGCTAAAGCACAACTGCCACAAAAAGAAGAGCTCATTGAAAATTGCACCCATCTTCCACCAAGCTTTAAAGGGTTTTGCTCTTTCCTCAGACAAACATACATAGTTTTAAGTACTTCTATGGGAAAGAGATGGGCATTTGCAAAGTCTTTTTTTGTGTTTTTTTTTTTGTTTCATTTTACACCTTTATATCTTCAGGTGCAACACCCTGTCTTGGACCTCTCTCTCCCAGAAACACTGTCATGTGCATAAAGCTACAGGAATGTCTTTCAGCTTTTGCTTCAGCATTCAGGTTCAATGAATGCAAGCAAGGTCTCTCCTCTCACCTCCACCAATCAAAATTTCATCTGAAATATTCTGGCTGACCCCTAGCGCAACCAGAAAGCAGCATAGGTGGGAAAAATCTTCCTTTCACTGAAAACTTCACATCAGCCTGCACAAAGCCTGGTTCCAGCCCTAGGTTTCAAGACAGAAGCTACTTCAATCAAGTGATAGTGGAGGAAATGTGAGGGAAGATAGTCTGTTTGGATTTTGCCTGTTTTTAAAATCCATCTATAATATTCTTCATATTTGTACTTCCTAATCCCATAGAATATGGCCATCATTTTCCCATTTAACAAAGTTAAATGTCCGTATGCCTACTTGCATACACAGAAAAGTTGATCCAGGTGCAGCTAGGATTCAGAGAGCCTGTGGAGTTTAGAAAGGCCACTTGCAAGAGTGAAGAGAAATTGAGGGTGTCACCGTTAATTGAGAAAGGGATATTTAACACAATTCTGACAATAAACAATGCAAATAAATTAGTTCTGCCAGCTTAGACATGCTGTTAAGATACTTCTTGTGCTTAATATAAATATTATCTGCTGTCTTCTGAGGTCCTGGTAGAGCTGTGCAGTGAGCAGTGCAGAATTTCCACCAGTTCTGGGAATGACAAAATCACTGTACATCTCATCCTTTTGTCCACCTTGCTACCTATGAAACCAGCTGAAGACTGCAGGAAGTCAGCCTCATTCCTTGTCCCCTCTACTTGTGGTTTGGTGTAAACTCGGATTACCAGGGATCTCCAGGTACTGCTCCTCCCCACCACTGTCCTGTCAAATCAACGCCCCAACTTTCCCATCCGACCTTCCCCATTGCCTTTTCCCTTCCCTGAATGCTTATGAAGGCCTGTGAACTTAGCACTGCTGATGGGATTACAAAACCCAGCCCAGGCAGGAGTGCCAGGTTCTCACTAAACAGCTGCTGTATACTGTCAGAACTACACACTGCAATGATTTGTACAGCCCATTGCTGAACCAGCTAGAGCCATTTGTTTAAAAAATAAAGAGACAGATAAATTCAACTCTTCCCCTTATCCTAGCAAGCTGATATCATTCGCCTCTCTTAAAAATGGCTTGCTCCAGAATGCATTAGAGCTAAATTATCATTTATGTTTGTCACAGGGATTGCTAATGTGTAATGAGATTTTAGAGTTAATGTTTTGTACAAAGCACTTAGCAGAGCTGGGATGAAATTGGTTCAGGATTCTGATGTGGTGTTTTAATTAAAGATATTTTCCAATCAGGGCTGAGCAAACGACATGTCAGGAGATTTTGTACCCATCAGCCAATATACCAATGCAATCCTGGTCTTGCTTTCTGCTTTTGGGTTCTCTTCAGGGAATTAGAGGATTGAGCCTCTCTGAATTTCATTCAGAACAGCTTTTCTTAGCTGCAAACCTTATAGGAGGAGATATGTGTATGTGATGCTCTAAAGCCTTCACCTGGACATCTGTAGTCTGATTCACTGCAGTGTGACCAGAGCCGTATGCTGCTGCGATTTTGCTGAACCTGTGGACTGGTGCAATATGGACATGCACTGATAGTAATGGCAAGCCACGTCTTCTGAGTTGAGCCCTGAACTCTTGTCTGCTGCACCCAGATCCTGAACCGTGACTGCAAGCTCCTTTTTGCTCTCCTGCTCTGACACTGGGCACGGGAGCCAGGACAGAGTTGGGAAAGTGGACGACATCCTCATCACTTGTTTTGTCCATTCTACAGCCCTGAAAAGCCAAGAAAGGTAGAGCTGTCAAGAGACACAGGGGGAGAATGATCCTGATGGGAGAGGATGAGAGGTAGAAGCTGCCCTTCTGGATGCTTCTCACACTTAACCTTCTTCTTTTTTTCCCCTCCTGCCTCCCCAGCCATCAGAGCTGCAACTAAGGCACCCACAACTCCAGCCTGAATGTCTGGCCCAGGTCTGGTTCTTTCCTCTAGTCTAAGCTTCCCAGGTGAGAAACATCTGCCCTCCACCATGGGGCAGACCCATGGAGCCTCACTCGGCTCCACAGGTGCCTAGCAGCACCGCTGGAGAGCCAGCTGGCATGGAGTGCAGCTGTGACATGGCAGCATCATTAACTTGGATAATAAGACTGAGACACAACAAATCACCCTGGATTTGTAGAGCTCCATGTTTATTTTTTTGCAGTGTTTCTAACATAAACCCCTTTAGAGCTGAGTAGTTGTGAATCTTTCAGTAGTATGCACGGCATCCTGCTTACTATGATAATAAACACAAATCCTTCTTTATGTGCTCATGATTTCAAATACATGCTTGTTGCTTTGTTTTAGGAAAAGCAAGGGAAGAGTTTTCATTTTATAGACAGTCTTGCTGTTATAATGCACGTACATGATTTTTTTTTTCATGTGTTCTTCTTTCACAGGTTTCCCCATCTATGTATCCCTGTTTGGAAACAGAGGAACAGTAGGGATTTTAGTAGCTGAAGTTTCCAGAGAGTAACTTGGATCATAACCTGTTCACTTTGTGAACTCTTCCACTCACTGCGGATATTTGCATCTGAGCTCTGCAAAAGGATAATTCTGACTAAAATAGAGAGATAGAGGTGAATCTTGCAAAAATAAATTCCACGTATTTACAGCCCTGCTGTGCGGTGAAAGCATGAACCTGCTGGATATTGTAATAGTTTCTTTGCTTTTATCCATAAAATTCGTCAGACACAACAGGTTTCCAGGAAATTACAAGGACAGAAGGAGATGAACCTGCTTGTTCAGGTCTGTCCCTCAGTGAAACAACTTCCTACTCTATAAAACATGGTATGCACCATGACTTTGCTGTACATCTCTTGTCCAGCAGTGCAGGTGCTTTATCCACAAAAGCACCGACACATCACTTGAATATTTTCTCTGTACCTTGCTGCCTCTAACATGCATGGGATATCTTCTGTCAAACCCAAACATTACAAAATCTTGAGTCAAATCTCCTAATTCCTTAAATTAAAAGACTAGCTGAAATAGTGTTCATGAAAACGCCCAACAAATGTGGTGGTGTTCTTTTCTGCCGTGCATTTTATTGGTTCTATGTTTCTGATTTCTCAGAAGTCACTCATGTCTAATTTTAAGTCTTTTGTTCTCTGTAGCAATACAGAGTGATACAAAATTCTGCTGATGTTGCCATGCATTCAATTACAGGAGTTGGTTACAGAAACTAGGGAATTACAATGAACTGTAAAAGAGGCACCTTCATGATGCTTCTGACATGTCTCTGCCCACAGGTGCCAATCTACCTTTCCAGAGCTTAGAATTAGGTACATTAAAGTCTGCTGGGCAGAAAGCGGTAGGATAGTATTAGCTAAAGGATAACTGGATTCTTGTCCACAGGGATGGTGCTAAACCTTCTGAGTTTCCCGATCTTTTTCTGTCAGAGCACGGAACTAATTGACATATTTGTGTCCCTGTAGTAAGAGATCTGCCATTTGTGGGCACCATAAGAAAAGAAGGGGAGATCCAGATGGGTTGAGAGCTGGGACAGTGAGCTATGGAAGGACTCCCCATCCTTGGTATGATTAGCACTGGGGAGAAAAGAGGGCACAACTGTTCACTGCCCTAGGCAGTGTCCCGGTGATTCCCATGGTGGCAGAAGAGTAAAGGGTGAGAGATGTAACAGGAAAGGGGCCTGTGCTTACCTTGCACAGGAGAAGCTGAACACAAGGGTGGGTTCAGGGCATGCACCTGCACGTAAACTTGGAGATGTGATTCCTGAGGAGGTTGTTCTAGAGACTTCTTGCTTGTGTGCAGGGCATGAGATGACAGCAGATCAGTGTGATCTTCTTGCATCTACTGGGGAGGGAGTGCTCTCTGCCCTAGCCTGTAGTTAGTGTGAGCTGACATGACTCTTGGCAGTGGTGGGTGACCTCTTGTGAACAATATGGTCCTTACAGATTTACATTAGGAAGAAAAAGGCCTGCAATTGCTTTGACAGCCAAGGACCAGCGAATCCCTCTTTCTGTTCTAAGCTGTGCCTGGCAGATAAGCCACAGCCTCCAACATGAAGCCTTCAGAAAGGGTTATCTGGGCCACCACATTCAGAAGAGCTATTTAAGGTGTGGATTTTAGGTACTTCATGAGGACTGAAATATGGACTGCCTTTTCTTTGGGAACCTGCTGGGAACTCAGCACTGCTTCATATTAGTCTCTTCTTTACCTGCAAGGTAGTCAGCACCACCCACACTGCTGAGCTGTGGCTCTGCTGGACCCGTCTGGGAAATTACGTTCACCATGTGTCCTCTTCTGAGCCCCTATATCTCACAGTACCTCCATTCGTCAGGTGCTCATATCTACATTTTTATCTCTGGTTCAAAGCCTTCATTTGCTGCTTGCTCACATGAGGTGATTATTTTCCTCCTCTGCACTGGCTCTTTTGTTCCAGAAAGCTTTGAGAGCTCCAGTTTGAGATATATATGTCAGCCCCAAGAGCCAGGGCTTTTGGACCCTCCAGGAGTCCGGACTTGAAATACGCTGCATGTTGGGGTGCCAAAAATGTTCTGAAGGTACAGTCATCAGCTCCTTGGTGTCTTACAGCTTTAGCACATTTGCCTGTGCCCTTTGGCACAGCTTCAGTTGGTGCTTCAGCACCAGAGTTTTGGTACTAAACACATTGTTTCCTGGGAGCATTGCTTAGATTCTTCTCTAGCTGATACAAAACCTTTTATTCTATAAAGTGATGCATTTTCCAAGCCTCTGTGGCAGGAGTCATCATGCTCCAGCCGTGGATTTGTGGGCAGAGCATGCCAGTGAGATGCCCTGGCTGCAGCAGCTGCTCATACCAGCGTGTCTGCTCAGAAAGCACAGATGGAAAATGCTGCTTTTTTCCCCTCATTGATCACCGTCCAAAACATCTGAGTCTCCAACAGAAGGGAGCAAAGTTCTTACAGCTTTGGTACTTTTTATTACGTCTTAATTTCTTCAGAAGTTGTCATGCTGGATGGCAGGCTTAGAACTGGAGCCTGGCTGACCTTCACCAGGGCTCCACTCCCACCCAGGTGCCTGCACAGACCTGCATGCCTCAGCTGGGCTCAGGCTTAGACACAGACTGTTTCCTCCAAGCCCAGGGGTTGATTCATCCTTCAGCTGTGCCTTTTTACTTTTTTTTTCTCATTCTCTGTTGCTGCTGCAGGTGGCTTGAGTATCTCATGCAACTCTTCTGTTTTAGGCTGATAAAGACATCTGTAACTGTCAGTATCTAATGGCCCTGTCCCTCTGCCATTTTTCTTTTGTTGTTTTACACAGACTTTTACAAGCAGCTCGCTCTCAAATTTCCAGTGGAATGAATCATGTCAGCAGAGCACATGAACCTGCCTCCCTCCTCTGTAGGTATGGGAAGGCTCCACAGGTGCTGGGAGTGCTGAGGAGGATATAGTCAGCTAGGCCGAGCAGCTATGGCAGCCCCCCTAACGAAGTGCAACCTGCTTCAGGGAGCCTGCTTTGGCAGGGTGGTTGGACTTGATGATCTCTGGAGGTCCCTTCCAATCCCTACAATTCTGTGATCCCGTGATGCCTTTCTGTGGAAAATGCCTGCAAAGCAGGCCCTGATGGATGCATCCCATATCGGTCTCCATGGTGGGAAGGTCACTCTTTGGCACAGCTTCAGTGCCAAGCGCCTTCTCTTTAAAACCCATTAGTTCATGGCTGCTCATGTTGCAGATCTGGGCAGGCTGTGCAGCTGGAAGAGCCCGACGATGAACAGTGGTCTGTCGGTGGCAGAAGGCTTGTGGCAGCACAGGTGTGTTGTCTGCACTGAGAGGAACAGAGTGAGGAGAGGAGCCGCCAGCGGGATGCGGGCATGGATGTCAGGGGAAGTGTGGGCCTGGAAGCAGGATCAGAATGTAATGCAGTTGCTCTGTGATTTTGTTTTATTTTATTTTTTAAGTAAGAAGACGGTTAAAACTGGTGGGTTCTAATATGGGCAAGCGTCCAGAAACTCTCTCCAGTGTGAGCAACTTATCTGTGATGGTTCTGCCACCCACTCCCCACCGCCACCAATTACTGGGGCACAAGGAGAGCACCATAGAGGCTTTGAGTCTCTTCTTCAGGCACCAGTTCACACACAGAGCATGCTGTTGTTTGAGACTCTGAGCAAACTGTAGAAATATCAGTGGGTCCTTGCCCAGTCACTGAAAAAATCACAGCCTCACTTCAGTGTGGGAAGCTTCAGGGTGGGTTTAAGTCCTGGGTATTGGTCACTGTCTTTGCAGGCTGTATTGCTTTTACCCCTACTGTTCCTCACTTGCTCGCACTGCACTCAGAGGCAGGGAGGGATGATAACAGACTTGCTGCTGTACTTGCTGTTCCCATAACAAATGGCAGGATCTTCACATAAATTGTTGAACATGTAACACTGCTCTTATTTTCTAACGATAAGGGCTTAGGAACTGCCCTTTTCCAAAATGAAAGAAATGAACCAAATGTTATCTCTCTGTTTTAAAAAATGAACCCTGCTACTGCAACAAGAAAAAAACATTGCAAAGCTCCTTAGAGGTCTAGCAAACTTTTATAGGAGAGATTTTCAACTCACCAAGCCTGGCTTTGCTACCATTTTCTCTCCTTGTCCCCGGCCTCACAGCTCCAGCATTCTGGAGCAGCTTGTGTTCTCAGGTATGGCTAAGGTGAATAATGAGGCCCTGGAGGATATTGTCGGAGGTCAGATCTGGAGGGATAAATAACTCCTCTGGATGCTGTGTCTGAAGCCAAGTGCTCTAGATCTTGATCCAGTCCCAAGTGCATTCATCATCAATTATATATCTGTACTCAGTGTTTACACAGGTTTCTTGTTTATCATGAAATATTTACTTTGGGGCTTTGCATCTGCTGCTAAGCCCAGCAGGACTGTCTACTGCTTTTGCTGAGGAGATAAAATTCTACCATAATCTTTAGGTGCTATGGCACAGATCCATTATGTGGCTGGTGTGGGCTTGCGCAAGGGCATGGTGAGCTGCCTGCTCGCTCTTGCCTAAGCCAGTGAATGCAATAGGGGTACAGGTAAATTTGAATAACACCAAGGAAAAATAACAAAATGTACATCTTTTGTCGTATGCTTAATCATATTTCTGGAGGTAGGAAGGAGAAATTTTGGAAAAAACAGTAAACAGTTTGAGCAGCATACACAGACACATAAATGCCTATGCATACACGTGAACAAATGCAGGTTTGCACTGATAAGTTTGATGCAAAAGGATGTGACCATGGGGCTGCTTTACTGTCATCCTAAGGCATGACCTAAGCCCTCAGAGCTTGTTTTAAGATCTCTGGAACAGAAGGACAGGAAAATTAACCCATTTCATTTCTGCGTAACTCTTCTGTCTTAAACACTCATATGTAGGTTAATGCACATACCCATTAACTCTCCCACTGTCAATGGCTGTTAGTGTATCTGTTTAACGCCCTGCTGGGAGGGAGATGAATGGGCTCCTCCAGATGCCATCTTGATGCTGCTTTTTTTAGTTCAGCCCTGGGGGATGCAGATCCTAGATGGCTCTCCTAGAGCTGTGGGTGGTAGTGCAAAGCACATGCTTCCTTACCTAGTATTTTGAATTTAACGATATCACGCACAATTCTTACATATATTGAGAATAATGCCTTTTTTAAAGTAGATGAATATAACTCCTTTCTGTGTTGCAGGTGGGCAAAATTAGCTGCTGAATGCTTCATTGGTCTGGGTTGAAAAGCCCAGCAGGCCACCTGCAAGGATGTGATTTGGCTCCTCACTCCACTAGCTGCCCATGAGCCCTGAGCCCAATCCAACAAGCCATGGCTGGGACTGGGTGTGGGCAGACAGAAGAAGAGGAAGCTTCAAGAAAGAGAACAATGGGATGAGCGAAGGTAAGTTTTAATCTGCCTCCAGAGGCCTCTTGATCACTAACAGAAAGGCTATCAGTAAGAGTAGCTTCCTTTAATGTGCTCCCTATTGGGTACTTAGCATGGTGCATTTCATGGTCCAGCATAAGAATGCTGGGTCTATTAGAAAGCAGGTGGATTTCCTTACATGAAGAAAAGTGGGAATTTTTTTTTTTTTTTAATGATACATACAGGAATTAATGTATCAGTTACTCTCTTCTGTTGGATGTATTACAAAGTTGGTCAATGGAAGGAGGAACTGGGAGGAGGAGAAAGAGCTATGGCTGGAGGCATCTCAGACAGGAAGCATAGCTGAGCAATGAGCAGTGGGATGTGCTGAGCAGGCTCAGGCCACACACGAAGTCTGCCCTTCTTGGCTATCCCTGACTGTAGAGAAAGACAAATCCTGAAAGGGCTGCAGCTGGAAGGGAACATGTTCTCCTCTTGCATCTATGTGTGAGCACAGTGAAATTATGGGATTGGTGCCACCTTGCAGAAGTCGTCTCCTGCTGGCCAAGAAGATAAGTAGGTTTTCTTTGGTGCTGTACTCAGCTGCTGAGGATGTTGCATTTCCATGGCTGAGCCAGGTAGTCATACAGACACAGGGAGAGGGGTGGAAAGCCTCTCGACTGCCAGAAACCAGATGCTGGAGCAGGTCAACCTCCCATACTCAAGAAACCAGCCTGTGTGAGATACCACCCATGGGTGGAGACCAGCTTTCATGGACTGGAAGCACGTTCAAAATATGAGCTGCTTCTGCTGTGCTGGGGTGTTGCTGTTTTGTATGATTCATTTTTGAGCTCTTATTGACAAAATACTCCAGATGAATATGAACACGCTGCTGGCTGAGGCCCAGCGTGGGGCTGTTTGGTACAGCTAGGGATGTTTTGGTGATGGATAGGAAGAGAGTGAGATGCTTTGTCCTGGAACATAGGTGAGACGAAGGAGGGCAGCGCTCCCTGCAAGTCCCACTCTGGATGCCCACAGGGTCCCCTCCAGCACTCAGGGTTCCTGTGAACCTGTGAGTGAGGGCCTGGGGAACATCCACCTGTGCAGATCAGATGCTCAGCTGTACCTAAGCTCCTTACGACATCCATATCAGGGCAGAGTGCATGACCATGCTCATGTGGTGCCAGGTTTCTGCACCTCTTTTCTGGCATCAAAGCCTTGGACGTGCCTCCAGGCTGGCTAGTTTGGGGATGGTGTTGGAGAAGGGGAGCCTAACAGGTTGGTTTGGGATGTTCTCACTTGCTCTGCTTGCCCTTGAGGATGTGTGCCTTGAGGACCGTGCCTTTTGTGCAGATAGAGAGGGGCAAACCTTAAAGCAGTCCCTCTCTGGGGCTGGGCTTGGTGACAGCGCTGTCTCTGTTCCCTTTCCATTTCCAGCTGCCCATCTGTTCTGCAGGCAGTGAGCATGAAAATGGGGGACATGCAGACATCCAGTGTGGCCCAGCTTTTATTTGGTTTGCATGGTGGATTTTGCTGTTTTCTGAAAGTGGGAATGCTGTCTGGTCTGAGACAGCTGCACCTCCCTATCCCAGCTGCCACGGCTCAGCTTCACCTCAAAACACATTCTTGTGCTGGGTGCAGTGCCTCTGTGCTCTTGGATGGAGATTGGTTTTTATCTGCCTCTGTCTGTATGGCATCTGCTTCCGTCCGCCTCTTTAATACTCTGTATTTTCCATAACCTAAAATAAACAAGTAACAAATTTGGGATGTACTTCTCCAGCCAAGTGGACCGATCTGGGGAAC
>JAOWBP010050935.1:0-13457 GCA_028571105.1 Tragopan temminckii | reverse complement strand
CTTTAATTTATCTTTAGATATTTTTTTTTCACCTGTATTCCCACAATTTGCTTTATTTTCCACCTGTATTGAACAAAACACTTCCTATGCGGAATACTTGCATCAATGAACACTTAAAAATCAGATTATTTTAGAAAACTTTTCATTTTTTACCAACAGAAAAGACCAGCTTTATTGATTGTATTGCTCTCAGTTATTCATTCATCAGGTTTGTTTCTGAATTATTTCCTAAATTTGATAAGCCACTTTAGTTAAAATTAATGCCTTAATCACATTAGACAGTTACTGCTTTAATCATTAAATAAGCTGTCTTGATCAGGAAAAGTCCTATAATTATGGCTTCTACCTAATGGGAGATTGATTAACATTCATAAACCATTCTGTAGGCGATGTCCTTTACTGTAGATTTCTGGGACTGAAATGTTATTGTTTAAGATCAAGAACTGTCTATTTCTAGCAAGAGATGCAATTGAATTATTCAGCTCCTTTCAGCCTGTTATTAAAAAATGGAGAGTCTTTTCATTAGCCACTTTCACAGTGAATACTGTAATTATACATTTGTACCCAGAAATCTAGTTTTTGAAATAGTTATACCTGTGCTGTTATGTGCTGTCTTTTCACCCTTCTTTTTAAATGATGCCATGATGTGCGCTGGGACACAGCATCTCACGACTTCTTCCTCACTGCCTTACATGCTTAGCAGAAGAAAGCTTCTCAGCCAACACCTGATATCTCACTGTGGTCTTAGTTTAGTGAGAAATTCAATCTATTTGAAAAATATTGTACTATCAGTGTGAGGAGTTAATCCCATCTTAGTTCTCGTGTGCTCAAAGCACGCTGAACTTCAGGCTCCCCTACTGCTGTTGACAAATCAGCCATCCTTTTCATTTCCTGGTGGTGCAATGCTTTCGCCAACTTTCAGTGGCCATTTCTCTTTCCTAATCTTAATTGTATCTTGCTTCCTCCCGTACATTCTCTTCTTTTTCAAACCAAGTGACTTAGAATGAGCTGATGGGTACAAACAGCAGTTTCCTCTCCTCACTGCTCTTGCAGTTTGGTTCTGGCTGCTGCTGTTGCTGCCTTCTGTTTCAGAGGCAGCTCCAACCCATGCCTTTGCCAACAACCCATCCCAGTCACTAAATGAGTAAGAGGCTCCCAAACATTGTTACCTCCACTTCCACACATTCTCTTACATGTCTCTTTCTTGTATTTTCCCTGCATTATACATTTTCTACCAATCAAATCCCTGTCCATAAAGAAACCTAATTCCCTAGAATTGTTGTTATTGGCATTTCTGGATGAACTTTCTTCTCCTTACCGTCCTTGGTGTGATGGATGGGGCAAGAGTTTACCTCTGTGTCTGTGTTGGATTCTTCAGACAATATGTGAATGAGGAATCATTCTGAACTTGTCCTTCTGCTGAGGAGATGCTCACATATAGCTCATCTCTTACAAGTCTGCACCGGAATGAAGCAGATGCCTTTGGGCTGTGATAACTGCTAAGCAACATGTGAGACCACAGTTAGAAATGAGTTACAACCATGTTGAGCCTGTACAAAAGAAACAATTGAAAGCAGTGAAATCTCAGTGAACACCACATGGAAGACAAGTGAAGAATATCCAAATGGAGTTTTGCTTTGTAGAAATAAATGAACAAGAAAGAGAAGGAGCCCTATTTCTTCCTCAGTGCTCAGAACCAAGAAAAGCCAGTTCTAAAGTCATTGGAGTTTTGTCATCTCAGTTAGAAGAGGTTAAACAGAAAGAGTTTAATTTAAAAAAGAAAAAAAACAGACCTCAAAAGGTAAGAATATCATACTTCTTATAATAATTTCTGTTTTAAAACAGAATGTTCAAAGCAAATGCGGTGAGACAATCAAGGAATAGCCTGTGAGAGCTGTGCTGTTTGCAGAACAAGTTACCCGGCTACTGGGATGCTGAGTTCTTAGGAGTGCAGCCTGTGTCTGGGATCTAGGAGAAAACGAGTGGAGAAGCACTAATAAAAACAGAGAATTAACCCATGACAGCATAGAAAGCACTATAATAAGGAATACTGTGTGATGAATACAGTCCTTATAGGTTAAGAATGAAAGATGATAGTGGGGGAGATGTGGTGCAATGGGGCTGATAAAATAAGATTAAGAATTTACAATACTGTGTGCAAGTGCACACATGGTATTGTGTGGGAGATTTGATCTCTACCTGTGCTATAGATCTTTCTATGCAAAGATACTGTCTATTTTTTAAATGTAGGCTTACGTGACTCTCCAAATGTACACAGCAAAGCCTGTGCCTATTAAATCCAAAGCAGAGGTTTGGTAAATGCCACAACTGTGGCACTTGGATCTTCTGAGTGAATTGTAGCCATTCAGTTGGGAGGATAAGAGCTAAATGAGTCTGCCAGCTGTACAGACGCACACTTTCAGAGCTGACAAGAACACCCTCAGGATTTCACAGTCTTTCAGAACTTGCATTTGTATAATCTCATCATCCGATCTTTTGGTCAAATGGTAGCTTGAAGATATTTGTATTTTGGACCCTGACGGAACGTTGGCTGTCTGCTACCCACAATATGCTCTCCTCCTTTCCAGCCTCTTTGTCTGGGATGAATTGGAGACAGTGGAGCCCTGGGGAGCCATTGTCAGTGCTAGCACAGAACGATGGCTCTGTTGCATTCTACACATCTTTGGGCACGATGCCAAGTGCAAATGAGGAAACAGTTTTTCAGTCTTTCATCTAATTCTCTTCCTCACTTGTTTCACGCATGCAGAGTCGTTTTGTTTCTTTTTTTTTCAATAGCCTTGAATCATGGCACACTTAAATGTTTATCTTTTCCTGTAGGCATTTCTGTGCACGTGCAAAGATGGATGCTGATATTGAGGGAAAGCTCCTCCTCAGCTGATACTTGTTAACATGCTCTGAGACAGCTCTGATTGTCCTGGAGATGTAGATGAGAGCAATTGAGCTTAAACTGCCATTAGTGGATTTGACAGAAGCTAAAAGATGGATGTGAAGTGCTGAGCTGTAAGAAGTCCTTCTATTGTGAGTTTATCAGTAACAGGGGAATGGTGTTCAGAAACAGATGCCCACCAGTGAAAAGTCAATATCCTCCTTTCGTGGCGTAGAAGTAGATAAATAAACAGGGATAATATCAGGAAACAATCCACCCCAAACTACAGAAAATAATGTTATTCTGTTGTACTTTCTTATGTCTCTTTATTGCTGTTCATGCTGTAAAACAGGGGGAAAAAAAAACCACAAAGCAAAAGAATGCAGCTTGTGACTATGAGCAAGGCAGTAAGTGGAGTTTCACCGAGTTTTTCAGTAGCTGTTCTTTGAAAACAAATAACATGTTCCTAAAGCATATAGTAATGTTAGGACTAGCATTTTCCTTTACCTCAATCCCCTGAGGCTTGGCAGTTAATTTCCTTTCCTTCCAGTTCATTGGGATATTGGGCAAATAACTGTGCAGCTATGGCTGCCAACCCAGCTTGGATAGATGTACGTTCAGTTCTGAAAGCTTAACTTCTTCTTTTAATCTTTTAAGTTTCCCATTACAGAAGAAGGAGAATGACATTTGGTATGTGTTCTAAGTTTTGAATGTGTTATGGCCAAAGAAAATTCCTGTACATGGAGAATGAAGGTTAAGTTCTAGTTAGCGTTGAAACTTTGATTCTGTTGTCCAAATATTTATAGAAGCCATGAAATAATGACACTCAAATGCATTGTTTGTGTTTCTGCAATTATCTTTCACCTAACACAAAGACCTGTGAAACTGTTCCAAATGAGAAGGATGGAGAATTTTGTGTCTAACTAAATATTTTTGTTCTTACAATGTTTGCTGCTATGTTGGGTCCCAATAGCATAACTTGCCAGATTCATTTGGAGGTCACTTGAAAATTTATGAATTGTAGTGAAATTGTAGAAGACCTTAGCGGGACCTACAGACCTTCAGTGCGACTTCCCAAGTCAACATAAGTATGAGCACCATTCTTTTCCCCAGTTAATAGTGAAAGAAGAGCTTCTAGTTTCTTCTTGATGAAGATTTCTGTGTTTTTGAGGTGGTAGTATCCACCAAATATGAAAGAAAGTTGTCTTCTGGGTGTATGCATGCTCCATTGAGAGTATGCATTTCCTTGCTTAGGGTAAAGCCTTTTTACCTGAATTTTAAGAGACCGTTTCTTTGTCCTTGTTTCAGAATCTTCAGACTGTCGAGTTGACTTGGAAATCGTTTGTGATTTGCTTATTTGTCACTTTGATATGGAGATCTGATAAAATGTAATTAATAACACTGTTAATTCATTGCTTTAGAGATTTGATTTAAATATTGATCAGGACAAGGAAAATTACATCGTTTGTCCCATGGCTATTATGGGAGTATTACTTTGGGCTTAAACAGTAGGCCCACTCTGCTTTAATTTTGCTGATTTTCTGATGAAAATCAGCAGAGTATTTTTTTGCCAGTGTAGTTTTAAAGAGAGGAGGCAGATTGGTAGCTGATCGGAAACCTGGTTGGCCTGTCCCCAGCAGCCAAAGTCCACATCACTTGCAGGAGGCATTTTGCTTAGAGTCAACTTCCAGCTACATCAGCGTGCCTAATATTTGAGAGTAGTTCTGGGTATCTTTTCTATCAAAGCAGCTCTTTGCTCACATGCTAAGTAGACTTTAAGAAAGTGTTACTTTTCATAAGCTTCCATAAATAATGAAGCTGTCTTTACCTTTTCTGATTGCATGTGAACAATAGAGGGGTTGTTGTAGGAAAGTGAGCATTGTGCTGATGGGTTGATGGTTAATCTAGATAATCTTAGAGGTCTTTTCCAACCTTAATGGTTCTATGAATCTGTGAATTAGGAGACAATTCTTCTCAGGGTGGTGATGCAGTGGCAAAGGCTGCCCAGGGAGGTGGTGGAATCACCATCCCTCGAGATGTTCAAGAACTGTGATGTGGAACTGTGGGACATGGGTTAGTGAACATGGGTTAGTAGTGGTGATGAGTTAATGCTCGTACTAGATGGTCTTAGAGGTCTCTTCCAACTTCAATGATTCTTTGATTCTATCATTCTAAAAGTCTGTGTTATTCAGGGGAAAGCTGCTTGTCAAGACTATTGTGTTCTGATCAGACCCTACAGGCTCCTGTTGGTTGATGTTTCTTCAGTTACTGTTGGAATGACTGAAGAAATGCAAACAATAATTGTTCAATTAATTAAGACTTTCTTGGATTGCAAATACCTGCCTGCTGGAGCTGCAGCACTTCAGAAAACGATCTGTAGCATTGTGAGGTTCCTAAGTCCAGTCATTCACAGGCTCTGCCTGATCTGAAAAGAAGTGATGTTGATGTCTTTAGGATTCTGAACTCAAAGTGACAAAAATAACTTATTCCATTTACATCTCTACCACATACATTTCAGGTGGGGAGATCAGTATCGTTGATGCCAACAGACAGTGATTCCTCGGGCCTGAGCAAGGTACTTTCCCTGGCTCTTCCAGAGGAGCTGGCTGTGATTTGGGCTTTCTAAGCAGTGCAGTGATTATGCTGACACTTCCCTAACATTGGTTTTGCAGTAACGGATGTTAATGCTGAGTATAGTCTGCATTGTTCTGATAATGACATCAGGATAAAACATGATGCAAATGTGTTAGTGTAGCCAGAGGGGGCTGGAATTATTTCCTGTCTATCAGGAGCACATTATTCAAATAAAGCTGCTCAGTTCCAGGTCTGGTAGGAGTAGCTGAGCAAGCTGGATTTATTCATCTGTCTGCACATAGCAGTAGGAGCTTTGAGACTAAGGCTGCACAGTGCAAATCAGATGCTAATTTTCTTTCTTTAGATGGGAAAAATCCATACCTCTTTCAGAGTTATTCTACTCTTTAACCTTGGATTTAGCACTTGTGTCAGTATGGGTATGTTTCTTTCTTTCATCATTTGGGGAGAGGGGGGATCCCTTGCCCTGTGTCTGATTCATGAGTAAATGCAGTGTTTCTAATTGTTCTTCTGAAATGAGATTTTCTGTTTGAATGCATGGCTGCAGCTAGGACACTTCAAAGCCTCCAAATGAGGCAGCTGGGATTAACCACCCTGTCAGTGACCACGGGCACTCTGGCAGGATAACCGACAGAAAAAGGGCATTCATTCATCCCAGGGCAAAGCAGAGATTGGCAGAATCAGTTCTCTATTTTTAATACCAGCTTTATGGAACACTGGAACTGTGTATTTTTTAAATGAAAAAATCGTATTCTTCAAGGAAACTTTTTGTTTTTCCTTTCCCCATCAAAATTTGTTTTAGTATTATTGTTCAGTCACGTAGCATTGTTGATTATTCAGATTGATTGAAAAAGCAATTTATATCAGAGAAACTAGGAAAATTAAAATGTTGCACTTGTGAGCACTGGAAATGAATGCAGAGGAAGAGAGATGCAAGTGCGGCAGCAGATGTACATTTGGGCTCTATTTCTCCTCTTCAGAGTGCATCTGGGGAAAGTGGATTCCCTGAGTGAATCCTCCACTGCTCCAGGACAGCTCTGTGGCATGCTGAACTTCTGTGTCCCGTGCTCAGCGTGGCATAGGATGGAATCCTTAGTTACAGGCATGAAATCACAATGTTTATCTCATAGTCAGTGCATATTTTACTCTGTATTCTTTGGTGAACAAAGGATACCAGCAGACCTCAAATGTACATAATGGAACTTTGTCAGGTAATGCCTACGTATATGGGCAAGGTTACAGGTCTGTAGTGCTGTCTTCTATGCAGGCACAACAGGTTTGTAGTAACTTGTATTATTTTTTTTTCATGAAAATAATTTGTTTTCTGGGGACTAACACAATACTAGAATCACAGGAACAGCACTTCTGGTTCCCAGAAATACAGAACTGGTAAACTCTCCTCAGCTACTGAGCACTGTAGCCTAAAATGACGAGAATTCATATTTTAAAATGGAACTGACTGTGTTTCCTCAATATTCTGATGTTTTACAGCTTGGGTTTCTGTCTTCCTTCCCAACCCCCTTCCCTTCTGCACAACAGGGATTTGGGAAACAAGTGGATGTGTCATACATTGCCAAGCATTACAACATGAGCAAAAGCAAAGTTGACAACCAGTTCTACAGCGTGGAAGTGGGTGACTCGACCTTCACTGTTCTCAAGCGCTACCAGAACTTGAAACCAATTGGCTCTGGGGCTCAGGGAATAGTTTGGTGAGTATCAGCACTTTCTCTTTGCTTTTCAGTAGGATTTGCCTTTTGCATTTCTTCACAGTTTGCTAGTCACAGACATTGTCTACAATTGCAAAAATGAGCAGTGGGCAACAAACATCCTGAGGCAAAAGAAGCCTGATAAATTCTGCTGCTGGTGAGTATGTTAGCATGGGGTTTGTTTCTCCACATAGCAAAACGCGACTAGCAAGGGAGAAAGAGGAAGAACCTGACTGCAGTTGACAACTGTGACGCTGTTTCCAGAGGCAGTGCAAATTACATCCTGGGTAAACCCTGTAATTTCAGTCTTCATGCAGTAAATATCAGGGAGCACTGTGTAGGAACTGGTCGTGTCCAGAGCGTTCTGCAGCATCTGCACTGGAAACCTTTTGCAGCAAGGTAGCTGCTACTAAGTTCTCAAACATGAAAGGGCTAAATATAGCTTAAAATGGGTCAATTAAAGGCAGCAAAAATAAAATAAAAATGAAGTCTTTTCTAAAAAAAAAAAAAAAAAAAAAAAAAGGCAGTTCAGCTAATTAAGATGAATTTGTCTTTTATACTGATAGTTGACGGGACATGTTAGGAATGTCCTAAGACAGAAAGTCAAATGAGAAAACAAAAAAGCTGATATGGAAAGTATTCCTAATTCCCCTAAATGGCTGAGCAATACTTCGAGGCCACAAAAGGCCGTGCAGTTTCATGGGACAGATGGAGAAGTGTTATGTGACTGATAGGGCAGATGATCATTTTTGTTTAGTATGTGCCATGTTGCAGTCTACCTGTTGTGAGCCATAATTTACCAGAAAGATGTGAACAAGCTGAGAGCAGCACATTAAGAACCAATGCTAAAGCAAGAATTTGGTGGGAACTGCCAGCTTGCTGGGTGCAATGAGTACTTACCCAGCTGTTGGAGACTGCTTTAGTGTATGTCAGGAGTTGTTATTTATCGACTGAAAAAGATCGATTATTACTGCTAAATGCCAGCTCCACATTCAGGACAAAACTTCTGCCAGCAGTGGCAGCAGGTGTCCAGCTTCTGGACTTGTCCAAATCTTCAGAGCTCATAAGAAGCTTTGCTTGCGCTGGGAGAGTTGATTGCTGAGAATGGTTTTCTGCCTTGCCTGGCACTTGATCACAGAATGGCAGTGCCCACATCCTCAGAAACAGGAACCTTTTTGGTAGTAGTTTGTCAATAATTTGGTATCAAACCCTTCAGTACTCATTAGGTGCACAATACACATTCATCTTCTGTGTCAGGGGCTGCCTCAGCACTCACTTCAGGACCAGATTCCATCTGCTAGCAGCAGCATCGCTTTCACTAACCTGGAGGTGAGATCCCCAGTGCCTCCATCTTGTCTTACATGATTCTATAGGTAGATTTCAGCAGGGAAATTTGCATGAACAGTAATACCTCTCAAGTGGGCATAGGAAGCAGGGAATGTGGCTATAAAAGAAGCAGGGACTTGGTCTTAATTCATTATCCTGAAATTTACATCAAGGACAAAATCATTTTCCTGTTGTGGAAACATTACAGTAAAGGTATAGAGTTCTTCAGGAGCTGATAATTTACTAAAGTTCCGTGAAAAAGAGCAAGCCATATGATGCGTTTGTTATAAATGTCACTGTGCCCATGTGAAATAATTAAAAACTTGGTGAGCAAATGTGGCTTTGGGCATATTGTGCTTGGTATCTTGTGAAACTGGTGTGGGAACTTTCACTGGGATTAGCCATGTTCACAAAATGGTTTTTGCCAGGAGAAAACAGCCTGGATTTTGAGCAGAGATATTCCTACTATTGCTGATAGTACAGAGTGCTTACTGTAAATCTCCCAGATGTCTGTGAGGGAGAGTGGTGTGCTTTTGTAAAATTGTTGTGGTATTGTAGATGTGATGACAATGATACTTGGAAGAAACAGAGTTTATAATTTGTTGGACTAAGTGTTATCAACATATTTTGACTTTTGGCCATGAGCTTTAGGTCTGCAGTAGAAACAAAAAAACTTCAAAGATAAAATGAGTTGAGTATGTTTTTTTTAATTAAGTATGTCCTATCCTAGTGACTGAGAGAACAGGGAACTGATACCCTTCTGCAGTGCTGGAAGGAAAGAAGGATGGCAACAGCCTTATTTTAAGGGAGAGCAAGAGACAGATCACTTTGTGCCTGTGGATATGGACATTTAGACAAAGGAGAGGTATTCTCATGTTGCATAAAATCATCAGAAATAGTCTGATGTTGGAATGAGTGTATTTTCATATTCTGAATGAATGCTATTTGCCTGGATGCAAGGCAGTTATATGTAGAATATCTGCAGTGGCTTTCAGTTAACCATTTTGATACTGTCTGTGATGTTTTTCACACTGCCTCTGGTTTGTAGAAAAGTTATATTGTACAGGAATATTTCAAAAACAATTTGAAGGATCTGTGAGGGTTCTTGAATTTATGGTGGAATCACAGAGAAGCCTCAGTTTTCCTACATGGGAAACAAAGACATCACTTATACACTTGAGGATGCAAGCAATTAAGAACATAGTGGTTGCTTATGAAGAAACTTGGTCTGGTTAGGACCACGTGGCTGTGTCTATTATCACAAGACAGTGTTGTCTGGGCAAGGGGAGTCAGACGATGTCTTTCAGTTGAGATTCAGAATGTTTTATTTTCGCATTTTAGTGAAGAGTGAAGATAGACTTTTGTACTGTACGTTGTTGGAATACGGCGTAGTGCAGTGTCAGCTGGAACATGCTTTATGCTTCCTAGGTTGTGTGAGAAGTTTGTGTGCATTGGAAAAATGCTTTTGAGGAAGGTGCATGGGAGCAGGAAGAATGCTTTGAGGATGGTTTTTAAGAGATCTGGTAGCTCTTCAGATCACAAGCAGCCTAATAACATCCTTGAAGCAGTAAACTGAATCATGATATTATAGAATTGTTTGAGTTGGAGGGGACCCTTAAATGTCATCTAGTCCTACTCCCCTGCAATGAACAGGGATGCCCATAGCTTGATCAGGTTGCTCAGAGCCCAGTTTACCCTGACCTTGAATGTCACCAGGGATGGGTCTTCCACCACCTCTCTGGACAACCTGTGCCAGTGCCTCACCACACTTAGTGTGAAATACTTCTTCCTTACATCCATTGTAAATCCTTCTCCCTTTTAGTTTGAAACCACTATCCCTTATCCTTTCACAACAGACTCTGTTACAGAGTCTGTCCCCTTTTTCTCATAGCCCCCATTTAGATATTGAAAGGCCAGTATCAGGTCTACCCAGAACCTTCTCCAGGTTGAACAGCCCCAGCCCTCTCAGCCTGTCCTCATAGGAGAGGTGTTCCACCCCTTGGATCATTTTTGTGGCCCTCCTCTGGACACCCTCTAACAGGTCCATGTCTCTTCTGTACTGAGGACACCAGATATGGACACAGTACTCCAGATGAGGTCTCACCACAACACAGATCTGTGATTTTCCTAGAAGAAAGAGTATGTGCTATTCAGAGGAGAAATTAAGTGAGCAGTGTATCCAGATATACCTAGAGTCAACCTGGCCCTGAAGGGAGTGATGGTGTAATATTGCCAGTTTGCAGTGTTTTGTGAGTCAGAATGTCGTTTTCATACTAGGAAGAGATTTTCAGGAAAGTTTCAACAGTTTCTCTCAGTACATGCTGGTATTTCTCACTAACTGGCAGTTCATTGTGGGGGAGACTAAAATAGGAGTTATAAATATTAGTGATTAAAAGTGTTACTACTGCAGGAGAAGAACAGTTTTGAAGTGTTGATAAGTATCTGTTCAAAAAGCATCTTGGACATTAACCTAGAGTGTTCCTTTTTTTTTAATGTATGTAGACAAGTGATTGCTTGCTCCTTCAAATGCCTGAACTCTCACACAAAATCACTGGTAAACAGTGATCCAAATTATGGTTATCTGTATAAATTCATGAGCCTGAAATGAGTTTGATTTGCTTTTTTCTTTTCCTTTTCCTTTTTTTTTTTTTTTAATGGAGCCAGCAAAGACTCATTAAGTAGTTGTAATTACTCGCAAGTCTTGATAAATTTATTTTCACATCTGGCTAAAATTTTTCTCTGCTGAATTGGTTTGTTTCACATTATTTAAAAGACAGTTTTAACACTCACTTTCACCTTAAAAAATTTGTCATAAACAATTGTTGGGGAAGAGTTTATTTATTGTGTTTTCCTTCTGCACAGCTGCCAGAGATATGATGGTAAACTTGGAAATTTTTTTTTGAGCTTATTGTGAAATTTTCATTTTATAGCAGGACCTAGGGTTGAATTATGGTCCTTGTTATCAAAATGAAGCAGCTGTATAAATTCATAAATAGTTTTGTAGGTGAGCAGAGTGTTTCAATACAGTTCATAGAGAAAGGATCCCAGACTTTGGGATGTGTGTCCTGTCCCTTATTGGTGATCTTGGCCTTGCCTTTCATGATCAGCTTTCTCAGAGTTCTCAGGCACTCATTACTCTCTCTTACTCCTGCTTCCCTAAGCCACCTGTTCAGACAGCCACACTTCTGCCCATGGTAGAAGATTTTCTTAGGAAGGCTGGTAGGTTATTGATGCTAACCTTGGTGTTCCAAAGAAAGGACTTCCTCTACAAGCACCAGAGTGAAGGCCCACGTGTGGGACCTGTGATTTCATTGTGCCAAGATGCAGTACTAGCTGTTGGTGAACAAAAGCTTCTCTCCGGTGAGTGGGAAAAGGCATCAGTGTTATTAATTGACTCAGTGCAATTAATTCCCATATTCATGTCTCGAGGTAGTTGGACACTTTCCATTTGACAGAAGGCAAGGGGGGAACTGCAGTTGAGATCCCAGTATCTTAGAGTAAACACCACTGTACAAAGGATTATTGGGGTTGTTTTCCTCTCTAGTTGAGGAAGCAGCTGCTGCGTTACATGGTGGACTGGGAATGGATTGTTCCCAAGGACTTGCAAAGGTGTTGCAGATTTTAAATCGGTGCTTTTGTATCTTCTGCCTTGACTGAGAGAGAAAAACTCAGAATAAGTGAACAAACAGAACAGAAGTTGCAGATTGGATGCAAGGAAGATGTTTTTTACACAAAGGGTGGTGAAGCACTGGCATAGTTGACTAGAGAGGTGGTGGATGTCTGTCCTTGGAGACACTCAGGGTCAGGCTGGATGGGGCTCTGAGCAACCTGATCTAACTGGACATGTTCTTGTTTACTGTAGAGGAGCTGAGTTAGATGACCTTTAAGGGTCCCTTCCAACTCGAGTGATTCTCTGGTTCTATGATTGTCTTTTTTAAAGATGTTGGGTGGTTAAGTAGTGTGAATTAGCTCAGACATTTGTCTGCTGAGATATATTTTCAATATATGTCCTTGGATGATGTAGAACAGTGAGTTATTGAAAGATATTGTTTTTAAACTCCTCTGACTTTTTGTTTCCATAAAACGTAATACTTTAGGAATAGAATAAGGATATTTTTATCTTTGTTTTTATGATGTCCTATTGTGATGAATCTGAAAGAGAATGAAAGCCACAAATTCACCATCATGCCTCACATTTCTCATTATCTCTGTTAATCAATTGCTCCTTTTTGGGTATATATTTGGTGTGCTTCTGACATAGAAATAGTGTTACTGGGAATCACAGAGTGCAGAAGGAGAAGACATTTCAAGGTAGACATTGCCAACTCTTTTTGGTGTGCTTGTAAATTTTTGTTGGCTTTGTAACTCAGTTTCTGATACTTGTGTGCTTTCTGCTTTGTGCAAATCAGTAGGATAATGTGAGTGAATATCTACAATACACAAGGATTAATAGGAAAAAACGTGATTTTGAAGACTTGTTCTGGTGCTTCAGGTTGTCACTGCTGGAACAACAAGAAGTGATTTGATGGAGTTACCATGTGGGGAATGCACTGCTGCTTTTCTTGCTGCAGCAAAAAACATTTAGTAAACCTTTCCACATTCTTGGGAAAAGTAATAATCAGGGATCTAAGGACTGTTTTAATCTGAGAATATTTCTAACTTCCATTTATAAAATGCAGAAGCTGGAATTTGTGTCGTCATATTTGGGCAACCAAAATAAGTGGTTCAAACTCATAAAAAGTGAAAATTATCAAAATACATGAAAGTTGTGCAAAATATTTTAAAACTTAAAAGGAGAATTTGAAAAGCCCATTTTTAAGAGACCACTATGCAAACCCAAGCTGAATTTCTTTGTGTACTCAATTTTTTTAATTAAGCATACATAAAAATTTATTTTCTTTATGAAAAGGAAATGAGAAAGAAATTTTGAGAAATAGTCCTGTATC
>JAOWBP010050934.1:0-17279 GCA_028571105.1 Tragopan temminckii | reverse complement strand
GTTCAGGTACTTAATAACAGTGTTGTATTTTGTGATACTATGTGACTTTCTGAAATATTAAAGATGTATAAATGTGCTTGTAGTGGAATTAAGATGTTAGTTTTTTTTTTTTTTTCATAAGAATTACAATTTTTTAGCTCATCTTTATGCTATCTTAAGAACCTTGATAGTTTAAATAGAGTGAAGGAAATACTGACAAAAATTATGTTCTGGCTGTATAGTGTGAGCTAAAGATGTTTAAATAGGTATGATTTATTGCAGGGAGATTTTGATTTTGCTGCTTTAGAACTCTGTGATTCATGGAGCATTTTAATTATTCTGTGAAGATGTTCAAGGGGATTTTTTTTTCTTTGAGCTTGAATTACAGTGAATGTGACTCTAACTGACATGACAGAGACACTTATATTTGAAAAAACACTCGTTAATTTATGTGAATATATGGAACAGAAGTGCCTTTAAATCTGTACTTGTAAAATCATTGTGTTCAAAAGAACAGATTTTAACTGAGCACTGAGTAGGAAAGCAAAAGTAAATACTTTTAGAATCCCTTTTGTATTTTTTCTTTTAGCCATTTTCCTTTTATTTTTTTTTTTTTACATGTGGCTCATATCATGCTAAACTCTTCAGCTGCTATGAGGGCAAGTGTCATACTGAGCTCCCTAGCAGCTAAAGTGAGGGAAGGGTCTGACTGCTGTTTTGTAAGACTATGTATGGTTACTCTTTTTAGATTTTGTATGTTTCCAGTGTTAAACATGTGGAAATGTATTTGTCCTCAGATTTATAATTTATTCATCTTCTTAGGCTATTAGGTATGAAAAATCATATCATAGAATTTTAGAGAGGCCTGGGTTAAGAAGGACCATAATGATTGTCTAGTTTCAACCCTTCTGCTACAGGCAGGGTCACCAACCACCAGACCAGGCTGCCAGGGCCAACAGTAACAAGCTGAAGTCTGAAAATGAGAAACCTGTAATGACATTAATCTTTCTTCTACTGTTTAATTTCTTATGTATCTGTCTAATATGTTAGTGGAGGCAAAACAGTCTCAGCTCTGGGTTGTTTTGCTTGATTTATTGCCAGTTAAAACAAACTTTTAATGACTAAATTAGATGTCAAGGGGAAAAGAGAATGTAAGTGCACTAGCACTGGGGCAAATGTCTCTCTTCCCCTTCACCCCAGCTCATCTAAGTCTAGACCATTTGGCCTGCCTGCCAAGCCCCAGCACACATACAATCATAGAGTGACTTTGTTTGGAAGATCATCTAGTTCCAACCTCCCTGCCATGCACAGGGTTGCCAACCACTACATCAAACTGCCCAGGAATCCAAAGCTTGGCACTGAATGCCTTCACAGACGGGGCACCCACAAGTCTTCTCTGGGCAATATGTGAAAGCAGATCATGGAGATTTCTGTCCAACTCTTCGGTTGGTTGGCAAGTGCTAACATATTTTCTTCTCTGCCTTCCTAGTGTTGAGCTAATCCTGATAAAGTTTTTAGAAAATGTGAGTGATTGTTTTATTGTTAGGGAGAAGCAATTCTAGCAGTTATTTTTAGTGTGGGGAATGTGGAAAATCAAGAAAGACACCTGAACAAAACAAGTGAGGAGCAAGAGCAGCTTCAGAGCCCCCTTAACGTGCTTGTTAGAGGCCAAAGTCAATCAGCTCATCACGTCCACAAGGTTTTATCAAGGCATATAGGTAAGCAGTCACAACATACATTTAGGCATGGAAATCTCTGTGGTAACTAGCTAATTAATATTTATTAGCTGATTCTGACATGATTACATTTATATTAAAACAAATATTTCTGTGTGAAAATTAAACTTAATGTTTCATCTGACTTGCTTGCAGTGCAGGGAAAAATGGGATTCTGACCTATTTAGATGATGAATTGCATCTATTTAAAGAATGATTATAATTAGTTGAATAAATATCTAGAAAGTAATGAGCTGTAAAGATACTACTATCCAACTTTCACACACAGTAATGAAAGTAATGGAAATCATTGGTGTGCTGATTTACCAATGAAAATAAAACCTGTACAGGATATCTTTGATTCAAAATGTGATAAGATACTCATGCTTTGAAGATTCATGTTTGTAAATTCATGACAAATCAGTCCAACCAATTATGAACTGAAAGTTGGTTCTTTTAAAGTTATTTGTAAATATTTTCTATCTTTCCATCTTTCACTGTGAATTGTTTCATACAGTCAGAAATGCATATTCAAATTTCAAAGCAATCAAGCTGAAATTTTCTCATCTTAGACTAATTGAGAAGCAATGCTTATCTTCAGTAAAAATAACTTCAGTCTGTTTGTAGAAATGCTGCTCTTGGATTTGAGGGTGAATGAAAGATTGCCTTGTTTTCTGTAGGTCTCTGAGGTTTGGTCTTTGATTTGTTGATCTACTGCACCTCTCTGCAAATGTTGCCTTGTGCATTATACCAAGATTATACCGACATTATACCAAGGTATAAGGATGATTACGCTGTATTAAATGTAAATTATGAGTGAATAGGTGTATTTCTTATAAGACTTCATTATTAGGTAAATAAAGAAGATTTATCCTGCATTTCTTCTAATTCTTATCTCATGGAAGACTTTTTCTTATGTCTTTGGTAGATAACATCTTCAGTAGATTTTTTTAGGCGTTAGAAATGATACTGTTCAGAATTTAATGTGTTTATATCTCAAAAGAGTTTACGGGTTCGCACAGGGCATATATGACCATATTTGTTATGGAAGAATACATAAAGTATCATAAATGAAAAGACAGAAAGTAAATCAAGAGCAGACAAAAGGATTTCAAGAGAAGATTTGATTCTGGTATTAATGTAAAATTTTATTTTGTTTCAAGTCAGGAATCAGGCTCATATAAAAACATAATTTTCACCAATTGACATAAAAACAATTTAAGTAACAATTTTGATTGATGGCTAAAATGTCAGGTTTTGAATGGTTATAACTTGTGATTGTAAATTTGCCAATAAATGGTAAATCAGTGTGAATTTGAATGAAATTAAGAGTATTACCTAAAGCTTGTGTTAGTTTAAATATGTGCTGGTAGTTAAGCTGATATAACTTGTGTTGACTGAGCCCTTACTGTTTTGAATCTGAGCATGACTAGCAGCATGTGGTAAGGGAAAAAGTACATCCATTCATTTGGGGCTTGTGATACTTATACTCGATACTCTATTTACACTACGGTAATCAAGAGTGACTATCTGTGAGGTGGTGAGCTGAGAGAGAAATTTTGGTGACAATATAAACTAAGAAGTTTCCAACTATTTGTCCTGTCTGTGCCCTTCCAGCACAACTATATCTCAGATTGCTGTGCTCCAGACTAAGAAGATGATAATTAAAACTTTTAAAAAAAGTGCCTTTCTAAAGTTGTTTTGAAAAAAAGGGAAAATTTGTCATTTTCATAGCTGTCTCTAGTTTTAAAGGTAATCAGCCTCAGTGAGTAATCTCAGTTTTGCTCATTCTTAAAATCTAATGTTTTCTTAGTGCTCTGCCTGTCTGTTTCTCTCTCCTTTAGCCCAGTTTTTATTTCATGTGGGCCAAGAGGCCATTGTGCTTTGGGATCAATTACATCTTCCCTGAATTGCTTTTTATCTTTTCCAGAATAGCACAGGAAGATCCACCTGCTGTATTCCGAAGGGGTAATTTTCTAGCCCTTGTTTAACCTACTTCCCCTTTGGCATGAGTGGACTCTGCCATTACAACAAGGCTTCCTTTTGAACTATCTGTTTAAATTTTAACTGCTTTCTAGAGTGTTCCCCTGGGTGTTGTAGAGAAAACTTTAATCTCATGGCTGTGCGGAGAGGCATGAAGGAGGCCCCATGGTAGTTCCTTTTGACAGGGAAATAGATGCTGCCTCACAAAGGAAGTTTGAATTTTACTCCCAAAGTCTCCAAGCAGTTCCTTCTTAGCCTGGCTAACAAACACGAACACCACATTAAAAACAATGACTTAAAACAAAAATAGAAATGTAGATGGAGTTGAATTTCAGCTGGTAGCATACAGCTTTCCAAAGTCTAAATTTTAAATCTGCCTGATGGCTTCAGACACTAACTTTTGAATTCCATCTTGAAATTCATTCAGAAAGTTATTTAAAGACTTTTCACTGAAAATTTACTGGGGTGTCCGGATTGTCCTTGCATTCAATCAATAACTGCTCCTTTAATGGTACAGAAGACTGTTGACAAGAAATGCATAGTGGAAATGTATTTCTCTAAATCAGTCAAAAGGGATAAGCCCAGAGAAATAATGGAAGCTGAATTCCCCAGATCAATAGTTACTGTAGTATATCTGTCACCTCTGCTGGGAAGCAGGAAATGCGGTTAAAATGGAAGGAATTAGGGATACATTTCCAAATTTCAAATGTTCAGTCACTTGCAACTTCTTAATAGTTTTTAGAGCACCTGGTTAGCAATTCTGACTTTACTTATGTGCTTGGAAAATTACAGTAGATATTGTATTTTTCTTTTTAACCTCGGGCTGCCTTTTCTGAAGAAACTGAAATGACTTCCATGAGAGCACACAGGACAGTCACTGCTGCCATAGTTTTTAGAGCTGCAAGCAAGTGCCCTGAGCACCAGGTTGCCGCCTTCTCCTCTAAGGGAAAATGCGCAGCTGAACACAGGTGATGTGCTGGGTCTGAAACACAGCAAGGAGAGGACAAAGTAGTCCTTCATTGCTTGTCATAGTGTAGTTTACTTAAAAAGGCTGGATTACTATTGTTCTTATTATTTATCATTTAAATATGCCTGTTATTTTTTCTGCACTTGGAGGCTACTGTACTCTTTACCATTTGCGAGTAGTACAATATGTAAACCAATTACAAATAATTATGAAGGGGGGAAGACAAAAAGTAGAATTTCAAGGTCTGGAAAAACAAGCTTTTATGCACAGGAGGAAAACAAAATTCTTGTCTAAGGTGCACTGATAGCATTCACTGTCACTTGTGGAGTTACATTGTTTAATGTGAACTGAGGATGTGCCTCTGATGTTCTGTACCTCTCCTCACTAAGTGGGAATGAGGGGCTGGGAGAGGAAGCTCACTAGGGAAGGTAGGAGAACAGTGATACAGAATACTGGTTACCTAAAGGTGACCCCTAAAGGCAAACCAATTTGGTGTTACTTGACAATACACTCTTAGCATTCCCTGAATAACCGTGCTTTCAGCGTGCTATTATCCAGCTCTGCCTGGATTACTACTTCTATTCACAGACTGACGTCTCATCAGTTTTGCTGGGCCACGAAGCAACCTAATAGGAAAGCATCTTTCACTGAACTGCACAGTTGGCAAATCATTTATTTTTAATTAAGTGAGATATTCTAATAAGCTTTTTGAATAGAAACTCAGACATTTTTTTTTTTTTGGCTATTTTGTAAAAGCTAAGACATATATTTATATGTCTTGTTATGTTAATAGCAAGCCTAACAAAGAAAAGATTTGTAAGAACCTTAATAAAGTTGTACAGCCTCCAGCCAGAAGAGAAGTCCTCATCTGTGGGATATGCCTGCTATTGGAATGAAAGGAAAGAGAGTTCTGTGGGAAGAGGCTAACGCTTTTTAGTACACTAGGATCACATTAATTCATTCAGAATGAGCCTGAGAACCTGCTGGGCCAGATGCATACGTTTCTAAGGAAGAAGAATTATATAGGGGAAAGAAATGAGTTGATCTCAGAAAAAAGGATTTTTCAAGTGAAGAGTGAGTTAACTAGACTGTTTACTCCAGAGATCAGAAAACTCAGATATGCCAGCATTCTTTGAACATTCAGACAGATGTGAATAAACCCTTCTATGTGATGATGCGCAAGTCTTTTTTAAACATCTGGAAAGTCTTTTCAGTGATAGAGATGGTAAAGCAAGAATCCACATAGCCTTATTATTAATATCTTATATCCGTTTATCTATTAATAGAGAAAGTGAACTGTAAATGTCCTGTGCCTTGAGCAAAGACTGAATCCACCTTCTTTGAAGGTGAATTGTGTGTCTCTTTAAACCTTCAGAATAGAAAATTGTGCTGTTGAATTATTAGCAAATGCGCTGTCAAAAATGAATGATATTTCCACAAATATATATATTTTTAAAATCCTAATGCTGATAAGAACTATAATTTTAGACTTGTATTGGGGATTTTACAACTGCACACATACACCCACGCTCCTCGAAGAAATAGTAGTTACAGTTTTTTAAAAAATGAGCAGTAGTCAAATAAACACTAATGAGATTGGTATAGGCAATAGGATCAGCCCTTTACAGAGAAGGAATACATTATTCAGTAGAGAAGGATGTTAATATTGAGTTTTTCAATTTGGCTGTGAAGTTATATTCAAACCCTGTGTATGGGTATTGAGGTCAAGAAGTGCTCATTATGTGCCCTTAAATAGCAATTTGTTATACTTACATGTACGTGGAATGGTTTTTTTACAAATATTGAGTTCCATACATAAAATATGAAACTATTAGGAAAACGTAGATGCCAGCTTTAGAGAGTGGAATTGCCCTATAATTCTGAAATACAACAAGATGACCCAGGGCACGCTATAAAAATATTAATTTAGGAAAATGTGTACGTGAAAGTGATTTGATAGAAAATGGTAATTATTTTCTTCCATATTGCTGTAACAAAATTGGTAGGAGATGGATTTGTTTTTATTCTCAATATAAAGTGTTTTAAAGAAATTAATCTGTTGTCAGCTGGAACCTTGCTTGCAGAGTCCCAGCCTAAAGCAAGATTTTTACAGTCAAGTTTTAAATCCCTTGATGTATCTGTGTTTGTAATGGAAATGCTAACATAACCTTAGCTGTTACAGGGCAAACAATATTGCAATAATAAATAATGAACAAAGTGGTTTAATAATTTGAAGCAAATCATGTCATAGGCTTGGCAAGATTTTATGACTAAATTATATGGGCAGGAACCTATCAACAGACATGCTGCATAAATACCACAAATAAATGGACTAAGGATGTACTTTCATGAAGCTGAAACTACAGTTTTCATCATCTAGGAGATGAGACGCTGTATGAGGTTGTAAGAAATTGGGTAGAAGCCTTAGGCAAATCTCAAAAGCCTGAACAAATGGTCAGTGTGGCAGTTTTTAATCAATGGCTATTATCTCTAGTGCTAATGATCTGTATGGTGGCTCACAAAATCTGCTTGGCTTCTGAATATGGATGTTTTGGTTAATGATCCATTATATGGCATGTTGGTAGAACTCTGTGCCTTTTAAATAGCAAAATGTAACATATATTGTGTGTGTGTGTGTCACAGTTTGTTTTTGGGCCCATCTATCTACCCTTTTCTCCTTTTGCCCTTTTCCCATAGTGAGGATCTGCAGGTCCCTCCTCCCCTGATAGTCATGGAACTGGGCCGAAGCAGCCCGTAAATCCTTGACAGTGTGTGTATGTATAATATTTCTTTTCAACTCCACATATAACCTCAGTATAGTTTAGGACATGGACTTTCCTGGCACAGTGTGGGTCTGGTTCACTTAGGCTAGTATATTTTCTAACCATGCCTACTGTATGGTTCTAATAAGATGTAACAAATCACAAAGTAGGAAATGGCCAGTTAGTTTATTCTGTCCTTGCATACATATTTATTCTTATCTTGCATACCAAGAACTGCTCTTTAGACTTAGAGAATTTGAAGAGCAACCATTTCCCATCAAGATGTGTATCCTCAGTCACTCTGTTCTTTGACATAGATCACGAACAACACAGGATGAGGGTGATAACCACAAGCATAGTTTTCAGTTTTTAAAGATATGAAGGAGCAGGTTTACGATTGGCTTGAAGCTGAAGAGCAGGCAGGATGAGGGAAATAACTGCAGATGCAGTGGCTGCTGCCCAAAGCAGGGGAGGAGAAAAAGGCTTCTGAAACCCTGGTACCAGCCCTGTCTTAGTCAGGAAAGATCTCTGCATAGGAAGTTTGCTGAAAGGGATTGTTAAATGGACAGGAAAAGACTAGGTGGCAGTTTAGTATTAGGTAGGTTTTAGTACTATGGTAGCCATGTGAAGGGATCCACAACAGTAGTGACAGATTTTGGAAAGGTTTTGTTTCCTTTTAAGTTCCTATGAACAAATGCAGTATTATAGAAGGAGGAGGTTGAAAAGGTGAAAAGCTTTATTTCTTCTTGTGAGATTTGGTTCTAAAGGGCTTATGTTACAGATGGCATTTAGAAATGCCCTGGCAGTGCTAAGTAGCTCTTTGCAAAAGTCTAGCATGATTTTCTTCTACTTGTGATATACATGCACAAGCAATGTATTGCGCTAGTGTTAACACAATGATTTTGCAGCTATCTGATGCTTCTGCTGACTGTATGGATGGTGGTGGGATTGTCAGGCTGTACACTCAGAATTGAAGCCAACGAGAGAATGATCAAGTATATCACTCTGTAAAGCTAGGATAAGACTTACTGAGGTTGTATTTGAAAATTAGCTCTTGTTTTAGAGATCATAGTTTACTGATGTGTGAGAAAAAAAAGACTGCATTTCCTTAATACGTAATGGGATCCAAACTTCATAGCTTGATTTTTCTCTACCTGTCTCCATGATTTAGTTTTCTTAGTGAGATTGCCCTTTCCTTGTTTTCAAGGCAACCAAGATAGGGCACTCTGAGTTGATACCTTTTAGTATTCCCCTCTTAACTCATCTGCTTACAGAAAGGCATGGCAGATGTTCTGTAAGCTCTAGGGAAGGCTCTGTGAGCCTTTACCAGGAAATTTGTACTTGCAGTCTGTCACATGACAGGGAAGGATTTCTTTTACTAGAGCTCTCCTAACGACAGTGTGCACAATACTAAGGTTCTTGATACAAGAAGGTGAACTTTGCTGCAATTTCATGTCTCAAGGAAAAAAAAAAAAAAAATTATAAACTTTACCCTGCATGTTAGAATGCTAAAATTTATGTATGCTTCAAACTTCTGTTTAGGCAAGGTGAAGGTGGAAACATCCTCTAGTAATATCCTGTACCACTCACTGTAAATTAACACTGTAGATTCAACTGAAATTGTCATTGTAGTTTAACTAGCTTTAATGATTTAGTATCCTATTAAATCAGAAAACACTTTGTCTCCCATCTCAGATCATAACAGTTTAAATCTATTAAGTCACGTCTGTTATATATTACAAGGAATGCAAGGATAGCCCCACTAGCAAGATAATTTCAATAATGGGCCATTAGTTTTACAGTTTAGTGCCAAATTTGAAAACATACATTGTTTAGACCACAGTGAAGGGCTGCATTTTGTCTTCTTCAGCTCTCAGTTATTAAGTGATTGTTGTTATTTGTACTCATTATTGGCTTGTAATCCAGATTTGACAATTTATTGTTTCTCTTCTGTGAGGCTCATTTCTGTGTTTAGAGCAAGATCTTTTTTTTCCTCTGTTCATAATTACTTGGAATAGTAGCTTAGCTTCTGTATGGTTTTTAGAGATACTTTTGTTCTGGGGTTCTTCAGTGTTTAATTCAGCTGAAGTCACATTACCAAGGTCTTCTGCAGGAATTGGCAGTCAGATTGCAATTCCTCCACCCCTAAACCTTTCAGAAGCTCCTCTCTTACAAACTGTTTTCAGCAAATGAGATTGTATTATAAGCTATATAGGAGGTGTGTCGAAGTTAATGCTTTTCAGAGTGAGAAGGAGGTTGATAAGATTGTTCTAAGGGAGAAAGAAAGTGGAAAGCAAATGAAGAGTTACTCAATTATCCCATTTTTCTTCCAAATGTGAAATTCGTGCTTCAAGGCTTCTCCAAGAGAAACTTTGAACAGAAAAAGCACCCCAATCTTTTACAGATACTATCTATTAGAAGCATCTGATGGAAAGTACTTTGGAAAATCCTTCTTTTGTCTTTCTAATACAGGCCAGATGCTTACAATCCCTTGTAGGATTCAGCCCCTTATTCCACAGACTCCAACTCTGTCTCCAGCATGAGTGCATGAAAATTCATGTTTAATATTTTACCAAATATGCTAAGAAGATATTGTATAAACTACCTTAGTTTTGATTGTTTGTTTTCTCTCTCTAAATTATAACAACTCTACTCACAGTTCCTTATTAAAAAATTAAAAATAAGAGAGGAAAAAATTCCTGTTGTGGCAGAAATCTGCATGGTAGCTGAATTTGACATTTTGAAGCACTGCAATTTTGACAGAAAAATGAAGGCATTAGAAACAAGGTGTTATTTCCCTGTTCAGAGGAAGGGAAGGTTGTTTGTATGACATACGTCACAGAAACAAGCAGTAAGAAATACATTAATACCAAGATGTTCAACTCCCGTGTTGTAACAGACTGCCTGTGTAACACATTTCCAATTAAAGTGGCAGGATGTGCTACATAAAACACTGTAATCTCTCTTGCAAACTTTCAGAACAGTTTATCTGTGCAGCTGGCAGTGCTGGTAAATATTTAAGGCTGACAGACATGGATCAGGAGCACGGTGTTTGTGTGGGGAGAAAAACCTGACAGTGAGGAAGAGCTAGTAGTATTTGGAAAGGTCATTCTGTCTTTGTCTGTCTCCAACAGCTCCATGTGTTGTTCACATCCCTGAGAAGAAGAGACTGTGCTAAATGCTTCATCTGTTTTGTTTCCAGCTCCTCAGGGCTGAGGGCCTGTGCTGTGTCATCTGAAATCTGGCAGCCGGGTAGAAGCCAGGTACTGCAAAGCACGGTAATCCACGCATGGCAGTGAGACTCAGCCTGGCCTGGGATCCATCAGCCTCCTAGAGCCCCCTCTCTCCTCAAGTGTCCAACAGTTGTCAGTAATGAAGGTGCAAACATCCCATATGAAGTTGATGGTCAAACTCTTAGCACCCTGAGTGGGGATGCTGGGACAAACTGAGGGAGGTGTGGTTGCGTGCCATTGGTCCCAGTGAGAGGACCAATGGTGCAGTGGTGGTGTTAGCTTCTTTTTGCTTCATTTTCCCTTGAGGTGACAGGTACCTGGATGAGAAGGTGGGAGAAGTTCGTGCAGATGGACGGGGAGTAGCTGTTGTCCCTTTTTCCTCTCTAGCTCTGGATTGGACCAGTCACTTCTGTGGTCACCTCTGTTTTCCTCTTTGCTGTGCTCAGCAGCTTTTTAACTTGAAGTTCCCACCTGTGAGGCCTGACCTCTTTAATATCAGCTGCTTCACTGCTTCTGCCCATCTTCCCCCTGCTGTTGTGGCTCTTTACTTCTCACCTTGTGCGGTTAACAGAAATCATCAGTTTCTTTGGTGTGCTGTTTCCATCTTATTTTATCCTGGGAAATGTGTTCTGTAGGAGGGAAAGAGTGGAATAACAGAGCTGTAAAGCAGACAGGGGAGGGGAACAAAGAAGAAGGGAGATGAGAAGAAAATCTGAAATCTATAATACCTTGTAGTTCTTATAGTATATTCTTTTTTCTTTTTTTTTTTTTCCCGTTATCTCAAAAATACATTTATTTCAAAAATAATTCAGTAGGGAGCAGAAATTAATATTATATAATTGAAGCCTGTACCTCATTGAGGGAAGGAAAACACAGTTAAGGCTAGCCAAACTCTTTTTTCAAGGGTAGGCACTGCAGTCTTTCTTTTTACCTTGTCAATCACACATAATTATTACTTTCTGTGCTCAGAGAGTTTTCACTGTCATGTAGATTGATTGGAAAAAAGCATGTTTTCCAAGCCCGCTGTTCTTCTGATGAATTAAATAGTCTTGCCATTCAAGTTTGTAAGAGCAGGATTTGACGCACATTATGTATGTATACTTTCTGCAATATTTGAAAGACTACTTCGATTTTCATAGGATTTAGCTTTGGCTTGTAATGCCTGCTATCATAAACATAAGCAATTCCTCACAATAAAACTTCGGGCTGTATTTGCCATCAGAAATGCCTCTTCACGGAATATATGCTGTTTTCTGCCTTCTGCAGGCTATCACTCTAAATTTGTATTTAATTGACACCTGTGCCCTATTGAAATTGACGTTCCACCTAGGGCGTGGGCTCAGTGCCACACTGCCAGATGGACATCAGTGCTGGTATGCTGGAGAGCCAATATTTGCATCATGTACAAGTGCGAATGGCTAGATTTTCCTTTACAAATAGTGAAGTTGAAAATCTTAGAGGCCTTTCGTCTTTGAGGTGTGAAGGATGTACCAGTGCGTTCCAACTCCACAGTTGGAGTATGGTGAAAAAAGCTGTGGTGTTATGAAGCAGCTGTTCAGCTTTTGTAAACTAGGACTGCTGTTCAGAGGGAGGATGATTATAGTCTCCATCCTCGATTAGCTCTCCACAGGGCATGCTCTGACTTTTTAGTAATATTATTTCCGTGACTAAGCCAACTTTCTCATGGAATACCTCTGCTGAATACGGAAATCTGATCTGTATTGCATCCCATGTAGAAGTCTGCCTATTACTTCTGCTCAATAGAAGCTTTATAAAGACAGCTTTGGCTAAAGGGCATTGCTCAAATGGCTATTTAACTCCCCTGTGAAGAAGCTAAAATGTTAAGAAAAAGAAAAGAAATCAGTAAATGTGCTGCCTTATTATTCTGCAGCATTTAATATACATTTCAATACTTCCTGTTCGGTATTTCTTTTCCTTTCTTCAGGCAATTAGCTGCTAAGATAGCAACATAATAAAAGCTAAACTACACAAGAGAGGGGTTTTCGTCCCCTTGCTAATGCAAGTGCAGACTCCAAATCTCGACCTGAATACTCTTTGCAGATTGACAAGCGGTGCATTAGTCACTCTGTATTATGTGTGAAGAGTGCCCCAGCTGTGTCATTGCTGAGGTTAAAAGGTGTTAGTGCTTGCATCTTTTAAATGAGCATAGTAAATGAAAGTGAACAATTAAGTAAGAAATTTGGCTTGCTATCTCTGCTTGCTGTGTTTTATTGTGGAGTTGCCAGCTTCTCTGAATGAAAATACAAGAGCAAATTAAACAGCTTTATGAACTCGCAGGAGGAGCAGTTGTTCTAGTGGCTTTCATACAGATGTCTAATTAATTCTTGAAGTAACCCAAATTGTTCTTTTGTGATCTGTGAATGGGAATTTGTGAGGAACCTGTGCAGATGAAACTCAGTGAATGGAGAACCGGGATTTAATGATTAGCTGGCAGTTTGCGGTTGCTGGGTCCAGAACATTTTAGTTATTTTTCTCATTAATATTGCATTAGTAAGTTAATGAAACATTTGGATGAATATGTTATAAGTAATAAGGCATTAATGTTATTCTTTCGAGCAGTCAGTTATGCTAATGGGCATCTGTCATATTTTTTTTTTCACCAGTGTTTATTTGAATTATTTGTGGGAATCCTAAAATAAAGGCATGTAGCAATTAAAAATCAACATTAAAATATTGTCTACATTTGGCTAGTAACTGTGTGCTTAAACCAAAAGGAAGTGTTGGTGTTACTGCTGGAGAAAAGTTCACTACCATGTAACTTTTATTTCCATCTTGATTATTTTAAAAAGTCTCAGGTTAAAATGTTGAAGGTGCTCATTTTATTTGCTCCCAAGCCTATACAAAATAAATTCATTAAAAAATCCCTATTAGTAATTCATGCTGAAGTACAGAGTAATTTAAAAAATTCCTGAAATTACTGAATTTAACTAAAATTATTTTTATGGAAGTGGTATTCCTATTTGCTGTACCAGTACTATGATGTTACTTTCCCTGCAGAAAACCTGTTTAGTACTGTGGTGTCAAATCAACAGCACTTTCACAGTATTAATCCAAGCTCCTCCTTCTTTTTGGAAGTGCATTTTATGTATGGAGTGCTTGTATCCCAGAAGTGCTATCAAAGAAGTCAAAGTTCATTTTAGTAACAGTTGAAAAGGTTTTGCTCTAGATTGTTTGGAATAAGATGCCCCATAAGCTATATGTGTACGATTTCGTTAATAGCTCTTTTTATAGAGGAGGATGGAGTTAACAATGAGAGAAAACACTAAATAGCATTGGAAGTTTTGGAGAGAGCGCATTAAAGTGTCTTCTAGGGGGTGGGCATCTTTAACTGTGAAATGATGCTTACACTTCCCATGCAGGGACACTGAAAGGAACTTTGCATTTCCGTGGGGAATAGAAGAGCTTTCTTACTTCATCCTCAGTTAAAAATGTACACCTTATGACTTATTCTCTACTGTATTTTTGTTTAACTTTGGGAACAGCTAAGGATTCTACTACTGTCTTCTCTTGGATCAGGCATTACTGATTTTCAGGAAGATCATAACGTGTGAGTTTGCTTCTTGCTTAGCAGTACCTTTCCCTTTAAAATTTCCACATATGCTTGCTCTTACAATAATTTGAATTGAATGTCAAATTAAGCTCACCAGAGCTTTAAATCAGTCTGATTTAACCTATTGTTTCCATAGTGGAGATGTAATTTATCTCCACGTAGTATGATTGAGTAGATTGGAGTACGTTTCTATAGATGTACAAAGCTTTATCCAGCTGGCCTATAAAATGGAAGTAATTTCTTGTAAAAGAAAATCTGTCCACTTCACTGAGATATAAAATAAGCCCCTCAAGTCAAAATCTGCTAAAAAAAAAAAAAAAAAAAAAAAAAAAGTTTGTGTTTACAAAAGTTCACTTTAGGATAAAGATATAAAAATATGTCATTGTGGCTAGATATACATATGCATAATGTTTCCTTTTTGTTGTTGTTACTCTTTTTTGTTGGTTTTTCTTTTTTAAAAGGCAAGTTTCTGGGAGATAGAAAATCCTGTTTTTATTGTGTGTGCACAGTAGAAAACATTCTGATCCTGGAGAACTGTGAAAATATCGCCTGAATACAATTAAATCATAAATTGATAAACTAATTTTTTCACTGGAATGTGACCTATATTAATGATCATTAATGAATTGATGTGGGCAATATTGCTGTCAGAAATGACAAGAAATTGGCAGTACTGTGGTTTGATCAGAGGCAGTGTACCAGGAAGCATATATTTTCCACTGTGACAAATGATTGCTAGTCGATTGAAATTATACCTGATACAACTCAGGATCTAATAAGTAAAGGTAATCTGTACTCAGCTGTAACTGTAGCTTAAAAATTGCTTTTTTTTTTTTTTTTTTAACCCTAAGCTATTTGTACTTAGTAAATTCACACAATATCTTATGAATATAAGGATTTTGTTTATGTTTATGCTCAGTGTGTATTAACTTGCATCCCAGTGGAGCATTTTCTTTATTAAGAGTCTGCAAACTCATGTAGAAGGAATATGAAAGCTTAACTGGAAGGAGTTACATTAAGTCTGTAGACTACAATTTAATAAAAGAATAGTCTTTGTCTTTGTGACAAGCTGCACCTGATCAATATTGTACAGCCACCTGCCTATTGACATAGTCTTGAAAATCCTGCAGGAGGAAGAACAGAGTCTGTCCTTTCTGGCTCATGTAAATCTGCTTTTAAATATATGTATGAATAAGTGTATTTTATGAGTAACTCAGAGAATCCAAGATGTTACCAGCGTCATGAGCATTTCAGGGATTATAATGATACTTCATTTATGGCATCTGACTATACGGAAATCTAAGTTATTGACGCATGTGTCACAAATTTAAAATAAAGAATAGCACTGCTTAGCCTGCTTGTATACGCTTACAAGGCATAAACTGCACTATTGCAGTGTGCATTCATAACTCTTAGGGCAGTAAATAAGATTGGCAGTTGCGAGTCTGAGAGTTTGTCTCAACTCCCGCAGAGATAAATAAAGCCAAAATTTAATAGCCAGTGTGCATGCACACACACATTTTAATAGGTAATGGTTCCTTGTCAGATTGTCACTCTAGCAACACCTGGAAGTTTCTGAAACTCCAGAGCAGTTGTATGCTATAATACAGCCAATGTTAGTTAGTCATTCTTTGCCAAGCACAACCATATGTGGTATAGCTAATTCTCTGTAACCCCTTCGGTTTTCTGTCACAGTTAGTGCTAATGCACTATATTATTTTCCTGGACCCGTGACTTGTGCCTGATCTCCCACCGGGCTGTAAGTGACAGCTCAGTCAGGACGCTTAATGCCTTCCATGGCCATGTGTCAGCTGCAATGCACTGTTTTGCACCTTTGTTCAGTGGCAGTGGTGGTGCTCCATAGCAACGTCAGCCTGCAAGCTGTGCATAGGCCACTGCGTGAGGCCTATGGGGAGCCATTAGGGGCTGTGGAAAATCTCCAGGAAAGATGCAAGGTGCCAGGCACACAAAGCAAGGGTGGTGGAAGTGCCACTGTCTGTGTGTTAGCGCCATAATCATTGCTAAGCCCTCATGAATATGCTCAAGTGTTGCCAACCGTGCGCCTTTTGACAAAATACTCTTTTGTATTGATTGGAAACCCAGGATAAATATTAATTTATAATGTAATCAAAGGTGCAGCCCAGAGTAGCTATCATGCATGCCAACTGTGAGATTTGAAAAATTTATTTATGCAAACTAAAGAATAATATTATGTGTAAAAGAGTTTTTGGAATGGATTTGCATCAACTGATCCTAAAAATTCCTGCAATAGGAGTGGAGTCCTATTTGCCCCGTGTCCTATCCAAATATGTTATTTATCAAACTAATGAAATATAAACCAACAAGATATAAAATTCAGTGCAAATCTTAAAGTGAAGCTTTAATTATCCTGAAATTGCAGCACTTAGAGGTAATGAAAGACAGCATTGTGAATCAAGCCTACTTCCAGCTTTGTATAGCTTGTTAGCTACTGCTGTGCACAAAGCTGAGGCTTCAAATTCTCATTCACAAAGCTGTGCTATGCATTTCTGAAAATCTTGAAATCTGAACTTACAGTAGTAACTCCCTTCAAGTACTGGAAGACAGCAATGAGATCTCCATGGAGCCTTCTTTTCTCCGGACTGAACAACACACCTCCCTCAACTTTTCTTCATAAGAGAGGTGTTCCAGTCCCTTGATCATTTCATGGTCCTCCTCTGGATCTGCTCCATCAGCTCCACATCCTCCTTGTGCTTGGGGCCCCAGGCCTGGACTCCCGATGAGGCCTCACAAGGGCAGAGCAGAGGGGGAAAATCCTCTCCTTCTTCCTGCTGGCAGTCTTCTTTTGATGCAGCCCAGTATACTGTTGACCTTCTGGGCTACAGATGAACACTGCCAGCTCTTGTCCGCCAGAACCCCCCAAGTCCTTTTTGGTAGGGCAGCCCTCAATGAGTTCTTCCCCTGGTCTGTACACATATCTGGGATTACCCTGACCCAAGTGCAGCACATTTGGTTGTCATGGTTTTATGACTTTTGGTGATCAGTATTCCACATCATAACATCATATAATGTACTGGGGGTTTGGCTGTT
>JAOWBP010050933.1:0-17281 GCA_028571105.1 Tragopan temminckii | reverse complement strand
AGGTTTGGGAGGTAGATGATTCTTATTGGACTTAAGGAATGTTATGTAAAACTTTGTATATCCAGATCCCATTTAGTACATACTATCTTGTATGAAAGATCTGATCTCTTCGTTGTGTTTTTCTTTCAAATTCTGATTTCCAAAAGATTGTGACATGCCTTGGTGATTATATGATAGGCATGAGGAACAAGGTTGTCAGACCTTGTTGGGGTACCATGGATTTCTTTCTTCTAAGCGGCTGTTCCTTTTGTTAGATTCTGTTTGTTTTTGTTATGGGACTTGCCCCCAAAAGAGGTAATGTGAATAAATTGCTGTTTTCAAACCTGTGTCTTCATGCCTGTTTCATACCTGTTCTTACTGTTCTTTTCATACCTGTGTTATCTTGGTATCTTCTTAGGAAGCTGTTTCATTCAGCTCCAGAACAAGATTTTAGACTGAAAAATTACCAGCCTGATTGAAAAAAAAAAAACCAAAACATTGTTTCAGTACTTTTGATCAATTACATCTTCTAGAATATCTGCTATGAAAAAAGAAGGCTCAGCTATAGCTAGAGAGATTTTCTGTGGCTGCTGCTTTCCTCCTGCAGTGGGGAATGCTGAAAGTATCGGCTGTGTATTTGGGAGGTCTTCTGGCAACATAACGTTCATGTTCTCTCATGGCATTCATGTTTGCTCACTGGTATTGAAAGAGTGTGAATTGAGACTAGAAAAAAGAAGAAAATTTAAAGAGAATGCTAATTGGGGACAGGAGAAAAACAAGAAGTGGTGGAAGTTAGGAAGAAAGAAAAATCAGAAGAAGGCAATCAACCATTCAGTTTTTAGAAGCTTGTGTATGAGATGATTCTTTACATGATTTCAATGTTCCAGCTACGACTTAGGCTAATGATGATCACAGCACTGGGGTTGTTTACCTGTTGAATACAAATGCTGCCTGGGTATGCACTAATATGGCAGAATGGATTACTGAATCCCAATATTGTATGTAAAAAGATCTTCTGCCCTTCCGTTTTTGTCTTTGTTTTATTATAAAAACATTTTCAACATAGAAGGGGATTGTTTTTTGACACCTTACTTGACATTTTTTTATTGTTAGAGTTTTAATGAAAGGGAGTGGTCATTTAAGTAAAGCAAGCAAATAAATAAAAGGGAAAATAGTTCTGAAAAGTTTAAATGCTGGTCATGGCTCTCTCCACCCTCCTCACCCAGTCATTATCCTATTCCTCCTCTAGAGATCACTAAAGGAAAAAGACCTCCTCTAAATAATAAGTGGAAAAGGTGAATTTGTGAGTCATTATTACAGATCATAATGAAAATCTAATTAACCAGTGCTGTTTTGCAAGCAACAATCTCATTATTACTGCACAGTTTTTTAGATGTCAGCTAGCTAAATGTCAACTTCTTGTTTTGCTTGCCAGTAAATATAGTAAGCTTTATTCATGCAGATTCCCTCTTTCAGTAAAATGCCTCTGCACAGCACTGAGAAATTGTGTATTAGAAATCTTGACTTCCCACACCAGAGTGCTGACATGTTAGATTGTAGTATGCCTTAAAATGTGTATCATGCAAGACAAAATGGATGTAACTAAGTGCGAATCTGGAATTCAAGGATTGTCTTTTACTGTACATCTGTTTATGCTGTGTTTCATGTCATACCTCTTTTGGTGGGGAAGGGACAAAATCGTAGGGCTTTGCTTTAGATGTACTGGCTGTTACCATCCAAGTAGTTTTTCTGATGAGAGAGAAGAAATTTGTCATTGAAGCTGTAGCGATTGGAGGACAACAATCTGCTCCAAGTCTGTGGAGTTACATTAACTGAGGAGTATTAAATTTGATAACTGAGCCACCAGAATCATAAAATACTCTGAAAAGACACTTAGAAAATGGCAGCAAGGTTTAAAACTTCAAAAATTTCTGAAATTTTTCATGCAGTGAATCAAGAGTGTGTGCTTATGAGTGGATTTCCATTTGTGTAGAACAAGAGGTCTGCCACTCTCAATTTGGCCTTCAGTAGTTATTGCAAAGTACTAATCTTAACATCAGCCTCTCAGTAAGGAACTGGTAATGTCTAATTGTCATCATTGTTTAGTGTAAATAAATTTATATTGCCCACTAGACATGATTTTGAAGGATTCAGTAAACTTTTCTTTTTTTCAGGCTATAAGACCCTTTTAAAAGGGATTTCAGGAAAGTTCAGCAGCGGGGAACTTGTTGCAATTATGGGCCCCTCAGGAGCTGGGAAGTCAACACTCATGAACATTCTGGCAGGATACAGGTCAGTAACATGAAAGCCCCGAGTAAAGTAAGGATCACCTACCCTGATTACTCCTTAGAGGAAAGAACAGAAGAAATCTTACCCAGTGTTTATAGAAAATAAGTATTCCACAGATTTTCTATTAGATTTTTACTGCTTATATTATTTTTTCTATTTTTCCTGTTGTGGTCACGTATGGTTTATCTGTTAACAAGTTGGATCCAGAAATAGGAAGCAATTTGAAGTCTAGAACACCAAAAAAATTCTCCCTCCAGCTTTGTAGAGAACCTGATTCAGTGTCTTATGTTTGTCATATTTTAAATTCAAATTTTACAAACATCTGAAAAAAGAAGACCCTTTTTAATGAATACTTTCACAATGTTGATGTCTTCTAGACCAAACTGCAATGAGAAATGACTGTGGTTCATCATCCTGAATCTCCTATTATATGGCTAAATACAGGTTTTCTCCGTGTTGTTGTCAATAGTGCATAAGGAACGAGATAGAGAAGCCTAACCAATGGCTGTATATTTTTTCAGACGTTTGTGTAAGACAGTATGCATTTTGTATTGAACTAAAATCATCAGCAGAATTGCATGAAGCCTCTTATGAAAGAGAACATAATTACAAAATAATTTCATTTGTATCCATTGTATCAGTTTTATTCCATACTGGACAATAATTACCTAGGACTGCCACGTAATGAGGACTATGACATAAGGGGAAGGCAAGATTCACACCTGGTTGTTTTGTTTATTAATTACAGAGAGACGGGAATGAAAGGAGAAATTCTCATCAATGGGCAGCCTCGTGACCTACGCTCCTTTCGCAAAGTCTCCTGCTACATCATGCAAGATGACATGCTCCTTCCTCATCTGACTGTCCAAGAAGCTATGATGGTGAACTTTGTTATTAGTTGTAATTTATTAGAGTGGGAGAAAGTGGAAAATCTCTATTTGTGTGTTGCACATATTCTTACTTCTAGCAATGCCATTTACTATTAGCTCTATTTGATGCTGCTCAATTAGAGTATATGGACTTTGATAATGACTTGAATTCTTCTTCTGCTTTATTGCTTTCATTTTGTGATGAGCATTATGATCTAGAAGAAAAACTGAGGCTGTACTAAATAGTCTTTCCAAAGAGTGAAGCCTGCAATTCCGTACAGAATGAGTCTTTATAGGAACCACTGTATTTCTTGGGTGGTGCTCAAGTATTTGCTTTCCTTTTCTCTCCATCTTCCATGCTCTGACTGTAAAGTTTCTATTTTGACTTCAAACATGGTCTCTCTGCTAGTTAACTCTTATTTGACTTTAATAAAGACATTGTATAAAATCTTTTTGAGTTCTTCAAAGGAAAACAGCAGAAATAGAATAATCCTATGATTACAGGCAGCATTAATCTGCTTGCTGCTTAGCATCAGGAGGTTTACTAATTGCCACATAGACGATTCGGTCTAGAAGGGCCTGTTGCTCAGCTTGAGAAACAGGGTGATTTTTCTCAGATTGTTATCAAAATAAGTCTAAGGTTGCTCATACTGTATATCAGCATCAGTTCACAAATTTCAAGGTCAAAGAAATAACTGTAGTCTTGGCTATGCTTTATGTGGCTGATTTCCTGCAGAGACGCTCCCCTGTGAGGAATTTTTCCTCTTTTGTGTGTTTGAATGTTGTAGTTAGAATCCCATGGGATAGCTTTTGTAGAAATGGGCCCAGGTGATACTTTCTGTCTAAATTAATCAATCAAGGCTCTGACAAAAATAATTTCTTAACAGTTTAGTTGCTTCTCATAAAGGCTAATCAGAAAGTTTTGTGCAGCTACCTCTTAGGACAGCTGCGACATCTTTCATTATTTATTTCTGTACTCATTTGTTTACCTCCTGGAGAACAACCATTTTTTGGTTATCCTCATGATATAGGTGAAGCACAGATAATCTGTGCTTTGAGCATTGCCTGTGAATGCGGCTATGCAAAAACATGATTCTTCAGTCTTCCTTTGACTTGCAAAACTGACTTTCTTTCTGATATGATTGTTGGATGCTGGAGTGTTTAAGTCAGATTACTCTCATGCACAGGCATATGTGATACTTGTGATTTGAACATTATAGTTCAGCCTAAACTGAATGAAGAGGTCATTGAAATGATGCATAGGGATGTTTTGCCTGAGACATCCACTGTAATTGATGGTCAAGCATCAGACCAGTTCATAACCAAATTCCTTTGTATTTTGCACTCCAGGTATCTGCTCATCTGAAACTTCAAGAAAAAGATGAAGGCAGAAAAGAAATGGTATGTGTACTCTCCATCAAACTGAGAATTTTTGGGGATGCCAAAGTGGTCTGTGAAGTGAGCACTCTAAAAGTGATATTCTTAATCTAAAACTGAATTGCATTGGATTTAAAATAATGGAATAAATCAGACCCTCAAAATTGACAGGTATCATTATGAGTGAAGACATAGTACAGATTGCATAAAAGTTGCTTTCAGTATGCCTGATGCTGATAATGAGTAGATAATTGCAAAAAATCTATCAAAATGAATTCACAGGTTTTGTAGGATTCCTGTTGGTGTTACTTAACACGTAGATTTTTTCATATGCATATCTGATGGCTCAGGCATTCTCATGACCTGGGGGTACTGGTCGATGCTTAGCTCAGTGTGAGCCAGCAGTGTGCCCAGGTGGCCAAGAAGGCCAAAGGCATCCTGGCTTGTAACGGGAATGGTGCTGCCAGCAGGAGCAGGGAGGTGATCATCCTTCAGTACTCAGCCCTGGTGAGGCAGCACCTCAAGTGCTGTGTTCAGTTTTGTGAACCTCACTATAAGGAAGACATGGAAGCTCTGGAGTGTGTCCAGAGAAGGGCAATGGAGCTGAGAGGTCTGGAGCACAAGTCTTCTGGGGAGCAGCTGAGGGAACTGGGATTGTTCAGTCTGCAGAAGAGGAGGCTCAGGGAAGACTTTCCACAAGTATCGCTTTCTACAATCACCTGAAAGGGGGTTGTGGCGAGGAGAAGATCAGCCTCTTCTCCCAGGTAACTAGCAATAGAACTAGAGGGAATGGCCTCAGGTTGTACCAGGGGAGATTCAGATTGGATGTTAGGAAATACTTCTCTGAGAGAATGGTCAGGTGCTGGAATGGGCTACCCGGGGAGGTGGTGGAGTCACCAACCCTGGAGGTGTTCAAGAAATGTTTAGATGTTGTACTGAAGATTATGGTTTACTGGGAAATATTGGTGGTAGGTGGACGGTTGTACTGGACAATCTTGGAGGTCTTTTCCAACCTTGATGATTCTACGATTCTCTGTGATTCTGTGTGCGGTGACATAAGTCAGTCATGCCTGGCAACAGTGAGCAAAGGCCTTTGTTCACTTCAATGCTTCAAGGAAGTTGAAGTGTTCAACAAGAAAGTTGAAGTGTTCGTTTTTCCAAAGGTTAATGAAAGATTCAGGAGTTCTTGCAACTACTGCAGAAATTTCTGTGCCCATGTTTGAAAATTTTGTTCATTGTAGCTGTGCTGGTGAGCAGAAAGGATGGGTTTTGAAATCACGTTGCTCAGATAGGCAGGATAGTTCAATTGCAGTTAACGTAGAGGCTAATGTATTTGAAGCTTTTTTTAAGTGTCCAAGGTTTGGATAAGTAGGAAGCTAGGCTAAAACATGCACGTGTCTTTTTGAAAACACCAGGAATTAGTTGCACAGTTTACACTTGCACATTTGGTGTGCTGTCTTGCTTCTGGCTGTTGCTGTCATACGGCTTGTCTGAGTGAGTGAAAAGCCATGGTATATTTTTGTCTGTGAAGACCTACAGCCTACCTGAACCCACACTGTGTGCTCCTCTCACTTATCTGACTATCACAGTTCCTCCTGATTATTTGATCTTACACAGCACTGTGTTTTTAAAGAAAATGTTTTGGAGGTGTTCGACTAGTCATAGGGGCTGCTGACATGTTAGTTTATGAGGCACCGTTTTCACCTGACTTTGGTTACCTCAGTTATACTTCAAAGAGCTGGAAATGTACCCTGCCTCCCCATTTATTCTGCACTTTAAAAATCTGGGCCTCTACATACCCAAGAATGCTCAGAGCTCAGGTGTCTGTCTCTGCTTGAGTGGCATTACCAGAGCACGCTGAAGCATATGGGAGGAACAGTTCTGTGCTGCACAGTGTGTTTCAAAACAGCACATACCTGGGGAGGATTATGCCTGCAGCTAAAAATAAAAGAAAAAATGGCGCTGTTGAAAATAGAGGTGGTTTGCATTGCTGAGAGACTCATTAAAAGTGAAACTGTAGCTCAGAGAGTGTTTGGAAATGTTTTTACTGGCCTCAAGCTATGTTTCAGTCCAGCGTAAAACAACACCAAGCAAGGAGATGTTGCATAATCGCCGTGTCTCATATACTGTCTTTTCAAGGTAAAAACCTCTGCTATTTGGGAGTTGGTGTGAGTGCTAATGGGGATTATGTGATAACATGGTCCTACTGCTAAAGTTAAAATCTACTTTCCAAGAAGACTGGCGGCTCCTTCTATCTGTGTATGTTACTCTGGATAAATATTTCCTGTAAAATTCAAGTTCTAATCTTTCTATGGCTTTTCAGAGTTGGTTGGTTTTTGGTTTTTTTTCCCCCATAAGTAGAAAGGGTCATGTTTTCATTCTGGTGTATTTTGTGCTCCCAAAACCATACACTTAACAGGTGAATTTAGGAATAGTGCAGGCAGCTGAAAAAAGCCATGTAACAGAACTCAACTGAAACAAAAGTCTGCAGAACAAAAAAGGCAATGAGCATGCACATTGGAAAGGTGTGGCCTGATGTTTCAGGAACATGAGATGCTTCCTAGTCTTACTCACATTCCAGTCTGTTTTAGAGTCATAGAACAGGTTAAAAAGGACCACAATGATCATCTAGTTTCACCTCCCTCTGCCATGGGCAGGATTGCCAACCACCAGGCCAGGCTGCCCAGAGCCACATCCAGCCTGGCCTTGAATGCCTCCAGGGATGGGGCATCCACAGCCTCCTTGGGCAACCTGTTCCAGTGCGTCACCACCCTCTGAGTGAAAAACTTCCTCCTAATATCTAACCTGAACTTCCCCTGTCTTAGTTTAAAGCCATTCCCCCACCTTGTCCTATTATATCCACCCTTGTAAACAGTCGTACCCCCTCCTGTTTATACACTCCCTTCACGTGCTAAAAGATCACAGTGAGGTCTCCTTGGAGCCTTCTCTTCTCCAAGCTAAACAAGCCCAGTTCCCTCAACCTTTCTTATTCGTTTTATTCTTGCACATCTGATAGAGACCTGAACTTGACTTTTTGGACTTAACTACTCCAGAGGAGTATCTTATTCTAGTAAAAGACACCTCTGGCTTTAGCTGGCACATGGATCCTAAGATCCACACGCAGAAGGAGAACAGGAAACTACTTCTGATCCATCTGGGGAAAAGTATATCCTTTGCCTACAGTATGAAAATGGTATCTTCAGAGATACAGAAGCAATTTCCATTGCTGCCTGCTATCCATATTTATTTCCTAATTAATTGGAACATTCTAAAGCTCTTCAATCTCAGAGAATCTGTGAAATTCAGAAAAAACTTCAGACAGGTAGGTGAATCAACATATTGGTTAGAATTGCTTTTGTTGACTCAAATATATTTTTCTTAATATGATGAATGCACATTTTTAATTGGAAAAATGTATCTGTTCAGAAGCAACTGTTACTTCACTTGTACTTTGAAAGTCTTAATTTGTTTTCACTTTACTAAGTTAGGCCAAGCAAGTTCTTCTGTAATTACAAATAGCAATTTGAGGAAAAGACTGTATTGTATGCATTTGCACAACCCTTGTTAAAAGGGCACTCATTTTAGTATTACTAGCCTGTGCTGGAATAAATCATTCATTTTATTATTATAAATTGGTAAATGTTGGTCATAGTTAAATCGTATGAATTTATGCACTTGTGTTAACAAGATTACAGATGCTTGTTTAAAACAGCTAGGGACAAGTGAAAGATCTCCAGTGAAGTTTCTGGTTTGTTTCTGAAGTTTCTGGTTGGTTTAGCACGTGTTGCCCATGTTCCATAGTACCTTCCCTAGAATTAAGGATAGAGGTAGTTGGGCTCTTCTCTCAGAATGGGAGCTGGTTGGTAGTTGGTTCATTGCAGTAGTATTGCTTGGGTTCAGGCATTCAGAAAGCATTGCTTTCCTTATATAGAGCTACAAGTCCAGATCTGCAATCAGCGAAACAGAAAAATTCACAGCAGCTGGGATTGTTCTCCTTTGCTCTAAAGACCCTGGGACAAACTGCTTTTCCTGTGGCAGTGTCTTGAGGAACTCCCAAACATCTGAGAATACACGACAGCTCAGTTGGCTCTGAGAGAATGAAAACACTTAAAATCAGTGGCCACGCTTTAAAAAGTGGACTTGAAAGAACAGATATGAGAACAGCTCAGGCCTCTTTAGAAACTACTCATTTGTGTTATACAGTTCTCCATTCTCTTGTAAGCCTAGAAGTTCTTATAAAAGAACTTGTTGGTTTTGCTGTGTAGTAAGTCTTCACATACTGCCAAGATTTTCTGATACATGCACCATATCCAAGGAGCACTATGGAAGGTCTGGTTATCACAAGAATGGCTTTTTACTGAGACAAATAATGCAGTACAGACAAGTAGAATTTTGGTCAAAATGTTTAGTGCTAGGTTAAGCCCCGCTGAATCTAATAAATGTTTAATCTTTTCTACATTATATGGAAATAGTCTTTGATATAGAGGTGGTGAAACAAAGTCATACACTAGCTTACTTTCTCCATGAAAACTGGTGCTATAGTAAAGAAGTTCTTCTTTTCTGCTAGGATATTTAAATGATTTGCATTGTTGTGTTTCCTGTAGGTAAAGGAAATATTGACAGCCCTTGGTTTGCTAACCTGTGCCAATACAAGGACTGGGAGTCTTTCTGGAGGCCAGAGAAAGCGTCTTGCCATTGCTTTGGAGCTGGTGAACAATCCTCCTGTTATGTTTTTTGATGAACCAACCAGGTACTTCAAGGGCAAAAATTAAGGTTGCTCACATGATAGTGCTGCAGAAAAGTTATTCACATCTAAGTTATTGGAAAAGGCTCATGTTGTATTGCATGCAAGTACTGAATAATGTCTCAGTACTTTCATTTGAGTACTTACTGCCTTGGCTTACATCTGTAAACATGAGACCATGGGTCTATAAGTAATATTTAAAGAAGACATAAACTGAAATAGGAAAAGAAGATATTGTTTTCAGATTGTATCACGTGAGCTTTCTTCTTCAAGCAAAAATAGCTTGAATATAAGCATTTTGAAGATTAACTTTTTATAACAAGTGTAGCATATTTTGGATCAAATTATGTGATCAATTTAGGAGGAGGCTGGGAGGGCCATGAATATGTATCTATTCATTAAAGTTAGGCTCATTTAAATCTGTAGTTCTGAAATGCAGAAATCCCTTAAGGCAGTTTTGAGAATACTTCTATTTTTCATTCTTGGGCATGCTTCCAACTTAATTAAAAGACTGATGGAGAAATACAAGCATAAGGTTGGCATATGATAAAATTAAACTGTTAAAGAGAAAATTTCTGGAAAGATAACAGTGAGATACCAAAGTATCAAATATATGTGCTAGTTCTGATTGGTGCATATGGATCTATGGATAACAGACTTCTTTCCTCTCATTCAGTGGCTTGGATAGTGCATCATGTTTTCAAGTTGTCTCTCTGATGAAAGCTTTAGCCCAGGGTGGCCGGTCCATCATCTGCACAATTCATCAGCCCAGTGCTAAACTCTTTGAGTTGTTTGATCAGGTATAATACTCACTCTTCTTACATGGTTTAGGAAGGCTGTACTTTCCAAGCTACATTCTCTAAGTAAAAAGATGAATTCTATGGTTTCAAATCAAATACATAAATAAATTGGAGTAAAAAATACTTTTTATTATGTTGGTTTTTTTTTTCTTTTTCTTTTTTTTCTCTCTGCCTGTTTCCATTATTTAAGTGCAATATTTTTAAAGAATCTGGCTGGTATGTTTGTAAAATTGTGATTATCACACTTAGGAATTGTATACCTTCACCTACTACTGTTCCTGGGCATGGTGCTTTCAGTAAAGTAAATGAGAGGTAATTTAAGAGCAGGACAGCTTTATTGCAGATGTCTGCGGTGTTACTAGTACACATTCTTATCCTAGTTACACAGGTGTAAATTCAGAAGTGTTTATTGATAATAATAATTGAAATGAAGTCAGCTGGAGATCTTTTCTTCAACCTAAAAACAAGATGTGAACCATGTGCTTTTAGATTAGATTTTAGATATAAATTTACCCAAATCTTTTTAGGATATCTAAATTAGAGCCAAGACAAAACTTACTGCACCATAAGTGAACAAACTCTTGCAAGAAATTACCAGTCTGGTGAGGTGGGGGTTATTTAATGCCAGCAGTGCAGCAAAAAGTGAGGATAATCAAGCTGTTTCCTATTGCTGTGCTGTTCCGCTTCTTCCGTTCCGACATTCACCAGCCTCATCTCCCAACAAAAAATATCCATAATATATGGAAATTAGATGGCTCGGTTATGCAGTTTCTTATCTGATTTCAACATGTGTCTAAGGCTTGAATTAGTCCGTTTCTGAGTTAATGTGTTTTAAGTCCTGGAGGGAATGTTTACAGAATTCACATCTCAAGCATGTCGTCTTCCATTAGTTGCTATTCCATACAAAGATAATTCCAAATGGTGACGAATCTTTCTGAGATATTTCTCTCACTGGGCCTACAAGAGTATGTTGTGTTCATGGTTTGCTGTCATACAATTAGGATGTTCAAATATTATTATATGATTTCATGTTGTGATTCTCTTTTCTTTGCCTTGTGTTTCAGCTCTATGTTTTAAGTCAAGGTCAGTGTATTTACCGGGGAAAAGTATTAAACCTTGTCCCGTACTTAAGAGATTTGGGTTTGAATTGTCCAACCTATCACAATCCTGCAGATTTTGGTAAGGAAAGTTTGAATAATTTGTTATGTATTTGGCTAGCACCTTCAGGATAAGGGGGACCATGGTGTGGTTTATAATTTTGTACATGCATGCATATGTTTCTGTGTACATATATGTACCAAAATTGGAATTAGAATCAACTGGGTTATTTCTAAGCAATTTGAATGCCATCTGGTGGTCGAATTTAGTGACTGTTTCTCTCTGATAGAAGTGCAGGTTCATGAAATAAGAGGTTAAACATATTGTTTTGTATTTCATAGTAATTTAATCTTAATGATTTTTCAAAGTGACTCCAATATTTTAGTGTTTTGGATTTCTTTGTTTTTCTGTTGTTTTGTTTGTTTGTTTTTCATGAATAATACCATAGTACCATACAGCTGATAGAATTGAGATTTTTCTTTTGTTCTTTCTTAATTGCAAAGATGAACTAAGGACCACAAAATAGACCTTTGTCACTTTTGATTACCAAGACTGTTTCTTATTTACTACTTTTCATCTAAAATGGTTCATTTAACTATGAAGATCAAGAGAATTTTCTGAAGATGTATAGAAAAATACACTTAAATTATGTATATATACATGAATTTAGATTAGAGCCCTTTTAAAAACAAACTCCTACAACTATTAATGCTACGGAATCAAGGGAACCTAATAATAAAGCCTGTAACTAAACCCATAGTATAAACCAGTAACTCATCTTCTGATTTGTGTAGTTATGGAAGTAGCATCTGGTGAATATGGAGACCAGAACAGCCGACTGGTAAGGGCAGTACGGGAGAGGATATGTGACACAGACTACAAGAGAGATGTCGGTGGCGAGAATGAATTGAATCCCTTTCTCTGGCACCGGCCCTCTGAAGAGGTATTTTGTATATCACAAGTAATGGCTATGGCTTGAGGTTGGAGAGGGAGGAAGAGAATTTAAATCCTCAGTCAATTGAGGAGTTTTTGGGACACATTCAGCTGATGGGAATGGGGTTTTGTGAAAGAAAACTAAGCAAGACACTGCAGAGAAAGGAGTTTATTCTTTCATGTGTTTCCGCAGGATTCCTCCTCCACAGAAGGCTGCCACAGCTTCTCCGCCAGCTGCCTAACCCAATTCTGTATCCTCTTCAAAAGAACTTTTCTCACCATCATGAGGGATTCAGTAAGTCTGCTTTGATAGTACCTCTGGAGTCTAAAGGTTTATTCAGTTAGTTGTGAGACATTATAAATATGCTTTAAGGGTCTTGTTCATAGTTCATGCATGAAGATTGACAATGAACTTTGAAGTAAAGACTCTTCTCTTTCAATCTTGCTATTGTACCACCTTAATTGTGAACAGCAGTTTTCTTCAGTAGAATTCAAACACATTTGGGCTACAAACCTGAAGCTTTCTCTGTGCTGGCAAGTTACTTATACAAATATTTATCCTATTAAAAAGTGATAATGATGGTGTACTGGTATACCACGAAATTATTGTCTCTTCAGAATATTCAAGGTGGCAGAGATACAGTTTCAGCGTAAAGTTAATGCTTAAAATCTTTCTTTTTACTCCTGAAACATAAAATCAGTAAATCAAAATCTGCTTATCTGAAAAGGAAATACTTGTTTCCATACACTTGCAATGGAGCAAGTATCAAAATGAGACTCTTCATTCACAGGGGAAAAAAAACTATTTTTCACCTTTTTCTAAAAATAAATTCCTTCAGAGTTCCCAGGCTTGCAGTTTTCTTGTAAGTTTATTAAATGTTTTGCAGAGATAGTTTGCATTAGCAAAATATAAAGGGACATTTTTTTAAACTCAGAAAAGTCTTTCTTGTCTCGAAGTAGCTGAATTGTTTGTGAATTTAAGAGATGGGAGTATTTACACTTGTGATCAATGCTCCTGCTTTGAAAGGTCCTCTAGATATGAATGTCCCTCTACTAACAGGCACAAGTTAAGGAGATGAGCTTTCTCAGAAGTAGACTTTTTGTAAAAACTTGTCCAAGGGACTCATCAGTGTTAAGTGTCCTTGGCCAGGTGGTTTTCTCAGTGACAAATTAGCAATCTGATAAATCTGAGGAAGGTTTGTTTGCTGCTTTTTCTGTGATTTGGAGGGTTTTCAGTGCTTCACATGAGAGAGGAGAAAAGACAGCATAGACACTAACATACACATTAATTAGACATATCTGTCTTTAAGAAAGGGGAAAACCATAAAATGTATGTATGAGATAGTTAGAAACCCAAAAGTGCTTGAGCCAGATGGAGCTCAGCATGAGTAAATTACCCTTGCAACAGAGTAAGCTGAGTTTCACTGAGCTCCAGATGCTGTGACTGTGCTGCTCTTGCCCCACACCTACGGAAGTAGCTCTGTAGGACACAATAGTTTACAATATAGACATGTACACAGAATTACAGGCTTGGAAGAAATCTACTGGGACTCTGTGTCCAGGCCTCCACTGTCAGATAACAAGTGTTACTTCCTTTTTAGAAAGAGAAATGCTATATTGACTGTTATAGTAAAAGCAAGCAGCTGTTTTCCGTAATATGGTAGTTGGGAAGATATGGCAGAACCATGCTGTTACAGTGGTTAAGAAGCATCTTATTTCCAGATCATATATGTTATGTTGAGAGTGGTGAGGTGCTGGCACAGGCTGCCCAGAGAGTTTGTGGATGCTCCGGCCCTGGAGGTATTCAAGATAAGGTTGGATGGGCCCCTGGGCAGTCTGGTCTACTACCAGATCTGGAGGTTGGTGACCCTACCACAGACAGGGGTTGGAACTTGATGATCATTGAGGTCCCTTCCAACCCAAGAAATTCTATGATTCTGAGATTCTGTGCCCGTTGGTTGCTTTACCAGTGCATTTATTTGTCATCTCTTGTTATTCTCCCTTGCTGTTGTTTTATATTATAGTGCATTTATCATTAAAAGGTCAGTGAAGTTGTTGAATATTGTCTTCCTGTAATTTGTGCTAGTTTGCACATCACCAAATGCTCAGTCCAAAATACACTGACATGCTCACATGGGAGATGTGTTAAAAACCAAAGCATACATGCAGCTTCATGTCAACTAGTCAGTGGAATGCCTCTGTGGAGAATGTATCTCCAAGGTGTACAAACCCTAACCATTGATCATACAGACTTCTCCTCATCTCGATCTAGGGGAAACTATGGCTTATTTTAGAATACTTAGATAGAGAAACAGTGTTGTTTTTAAGAATTATTGCAGGTTTTTCATACTTTATTATTTTCTTTATTCATCCATGTCTCTTGTAGGACTATTGTCTTGCAGACAAGACACAAAAGGCTTATGTACGCCTGATTAAGTTGATTTGGTCTATAAAAAAAAAAACAAAACCCTTTTCTTCCTCCCTTATCTTACCACTCTTATCTGCTCAGGGACATTTATCTTATAGTGAGAGAAAAAGTCTCCTGATGCATGAAGGACAATCACTTCATGACGCTGTCTGACAGTAGGATTTCAGGTTGCAACATTTACAATTTCTGCTTTTGTTTATTGGAAGAAATGATCTGGACTAATAGCCCGGGGTCTGATTGACACTAGGAAGTTCATTAATGTAAGTTTTCCTTAGCTGAGACCCAGTTTCCTAGTAGAAAGTGAACATTCCTATATTTATTCTTCTGGACATAATTATTATTTTTTTGCATGCTGTATATCTGATTTCAGTTGTATTTCCATTGTTTTTGAACTCAGACTTTCTGATCAGAAATACTTCTGTTTCCTTGCTTATAGGTCCTAACACATTTGCGTATCACCTCTCACATTGGAATTGGTCTGCTTATTGGCTTGCTCTACTTAGGCATTGGCAATGAAGCTAAGAAGGTTCTCAGCAATTCTGGTTTCCTCTTTTTTTCCATGTTGTTTCTTATGTTTGCTGCACTCATGCCAACTGTCCTTACATGTGAGTACCAGTTATACTCTTAAATTAAAGAACAAGGAGATTACAAGTTGAAAAGCCAGAGTATCTATTTCATGTACCATTACATTTGATTGTGCTTCCAATTCTACGACAGGCTTGAGGGTAAAGCTTGTTCTCACTAACTGCTGTGTAGAAGCTAACAGGGACAGACTTCTCTCCACAGTTCTGCAAGTAGTTCTTAACTCTCACAGTCTACTGTTACAATCCTGGACTGGAATTACTCTTTTTCCTAACATGCCAGTGTATCTCTGCTTTAAGATTTTTTCTTTGGTATATCTTAGAGAAACTATGCTGATTTCTCTAGGACTTCTAAGACATGACTGCTGCATGAAGGCAGTATAATCATGTGGTATCTGAAACAAACCATTCTGTACTTCTTCTGGAGCACTGTTACTTCAGGTTCACCTTTGTACCAAAAGGAATAACCGAGTCCTTTAGGCTTTGAAAATCTTTTTATTTTAAAAAGCCTCTTAGAGGAGAGTTCAGATCATCTGAGTAACCTAGTACATATTCTCAACAGTTAGCAATTCTCAGGGTTGACTTCTCACATTTCATTTTAAATCTTGAAACTATTGCTGGTCTGTCAAAGGTATTTGTGTTCCAGTCCCTGTTGGACTACAGCAGTTAAGGATTATGTTGTTATTATGTTATATTATTAGATTTGTTACTGTGTGGAAGAATATTACACACTGACAACCTACCTAACTTTATTTGTATTTCCTGTAGTTCCTCTTGAGATGGGAGTGTTTCTTAGAGAACATCTGAATTACTGGTACAGCCTGAAAGCCTACTATCTTGCCAAAACAATGGCTGATGTTCCTTTTCAGGTATATGTGCTACTCTTCAATGAAATAAGAACCATTTTAAATTCATGGCAAGTCCACTTGCTGAGAAGATCAGTAACAATATTTTATCTATCTGAGTGATGGAGAAACTTTTCATGTGTGCCTTAGCCTCAGGTTCAGATAAAAAGCACCTTGATAATAGTGTGCCCACATCTCACCTACTATTGTTTGAATTTAAAAATTACCATTTTTGATTTTGTGTAAAGGAAAATTGAAACGGGATGTAAGTGTGCAGGATTTGTTGTCTAATACACAAGTAATATGATAGATATTACAGTTTGTGGCAGATTAATTCATTCTTCTCAGCTGAACATCACGCGTGTCATGTAACATGCAAAGACTGGGAGCTATGGATTAACTAGTACTCCCTGTTTTTATCTTATTCAGAGTAAAAGTGAACATTAGGCTTCAACAGACTAACTACAAGTATATCTCCTTGCAGATCATGTTTCCTGTAGCTTATTGCAGCATCGTGTACTGGATGACTTCGCAGCCATCTGATGCACTCCGATTTGTCCTCTTTGCAGCCTTGGGAACCATGACATCCCTGGTGGCACAGTCACTGGGCCTTCTCATAGGAGCGGCCTCTACGTCTCTCCAGGTACCGATGGCATTTGGTGATTTCACAGGAATCCTGATATCTCCTAGCACTGACTGCTTATTGTGAATGTTGTTATGTCCCCAAGACATTTGTTAAAAGAAGATAGGCAAAAAGTTCTCTTTGCCTGATATAGCTACTTGATGCTTCTTGCTACCAGATCTGAATGGGGCTGTGCCTGCTTGAGTGGATTGTCTTTTGGTGTTTATCCCTGGGTGAGCAGGACTGATGCATTTGTATGTATATACAGAATGGAGGTTGGCCATGGAGATCAGCAGCTCAGGATGGGTTCTTCCACACACATGCAAGAAGGTTGCAGGGGGAACGGTAGAAAAAAGATTGACCAGACATTAAACTTCTGCGGAAGGAGGGCAGGGGACAGCTGTTGGCATGACTGCCAGGCTGGAAGCTGGCCACGTAACTCCATTCTGCTTCCTGGCAGGGAGATTGATGAAGTGATAATTCACAGCAGAAATGTTCTGCGGTGCCTGTTTTAACATGTTATGTTGATACTAATATGCACTGATAGTGTGAAGTTTTCTGAAGTAGAAATCTTGGTTTACTCTGTACCATCCTGTGGAAATGAGCAAAACCCTTTTCTACCTCTGTTCTTCTGCTTTCACCAGAGATACCTGTATGACCCTTTGCCCTAGAGGAGACGTAGAGAGGAGAGGCTGGAGATGGGACAATATCTGTCT
>JAOWBP010050932.1:0-17284 GCA_028571105.1 Tragopan temminckii | reverse complement strand
CTCAAATGCCAGTGTCCCCTTTGACTCCTGTTAAGCGTGCTGTCCTAGCTATGGTATACAGATTTTGTTTTTGGAGTGGAAAGGTTTTTCTTGAGGCTAAGATAACACAATCATTGTCCTGATCTTTGACTGCATTAAGCTAATCCTTATCCAGCAGGTTTGTAAATTCCAACAATTGAGGAGAAAAATGGAAAGTCCCTACGGATGCCTTAAACCATATAGACTGCAGTCTACAGAAGAAGCCATATACCAATTACTACTGTTTCTTAATTAGTAGACTACAAAAAGAAAAGACTTCCACAATGAATTGTGGCAGACAGGTTTTTGTGAGTTTTTGATTGTCTCAGCACGCTTGAAAGTTGCAGCTTGTTCTCCTCATAGGAAATACAGGGGGGCCCAGATCTTCTAGATAAAGCTTTCAATTAGATTGCTCCTCCAGAGTTTTTGTTGGCAAGAGGGAGGAGCACTGTAGTTCTAATAAACATGCTATGAAAACACTCCAAGAAAGCAAGAGTAGGATCTGCATTGTATCGCATCAGCCAAAATGTGGCTGCTGCTCCACGGACTGCCATGAGTGGGTAGCACACGTTACCTAGCCCTTGACCTGATGTGCCAGTTCTCCTTCCCCAACACATCTGCCAGGCTGCGGACCTGCTGTGGTTTCCTCCAGCAAGTACCACTGTAGTACCACAAAGCCCGCTTCTGGAAGTTACTAGTATGAAATACTTTCAAACAGAGTAACAGAGGATGTTTTCCCATCCGATCTCTATTCTAGCCACCCTGAATTTTGAAGGTGTTCATACACAGGAAATAACATGTCAGCTGCTGTGTCAAAGTGGAAATGACAGGCTGCATTGGAAACTCTTCTGAAAGATGGCCTACCTGGGCCTTGTAAGGCACTGGTCATTTCCCTTCCACTGTTGGTGCTTCCACTCGGAAACCTGCACGTTGCATACAGCAAACTGCTGAACACTGTTCTTGTCCACATCTGAGTTGTTGCAAGATGAAGGAAGGACAGACTTCATTCAGCCCTACAAGAACTCCAGATACTGTCGCCCTATCTCTTGCTGATGCTCTAACTTTCAAATCTGTTTGAGCACTGTAACACAGCTTAGGGAGCAGGGCTGAATGGTCTACGGGGGCATGTGTGTGGCAGGAAGATGGGGAAAGAGCCAAGTGCATCACATCATGGTCTGAAAAGAGTATGGTTCTTAGTTTTCCATGTGGCTTGTAAGGTCAATGCTGTTTAGTTGCAGCACTCACTCCAGTCCGCATTCATGTTCTTCCATATAGTAAATATTATAGATAGAGGCATCATTTCTACACTGTTGTCCTTCTGTAAAAACAAAACACAACATCTACCTCATGACTTCCGAGATCTAGCTGATGAACTACCCAAAGAAGTTTTTCATCTTCTGAGCTATTCAGCAGACAGACCACCAAAAAAGGGGAAAAAACCCACATCAGTAATTTGAGATCTTCACAAAGTCCTGAAATAATTCGGAATGGGCTTGTCAGAATAAACGAACGTTCTAAAGGAAAAAACAATTTTATGAATTAAGAAATAAATAAAAAAAAAAACGTATAAACATTTCAACCATCATGCCAATCTGTTAGGAGCTGTACCACTGCCAGTTAGTGGGCCTCAGGGCTCCGTAGGATTTCTCAGCACAGTGCCAAACTCCAGCAATATTGTTATGGTTAGAAAGGAATTTCTCACAAGAGCTAACAAAGGCAGAAGGTCATAAATAAACACAGCAGGATTGCCTTGTCAGTTCTCATTATTAGCGCTGCAGGCACTTGCTTTTCTATGGGCTGCTCACAGGTTCATTTAAGTGTAATAGCTCCTCCTCAGAATTTCACATACTCATAAATAATGAAAACATTTCTTAACTCATGAAAGAATAACACAACCAAGTTGGGTTTTTTTCTTTTACTGTTTTTCTGATGCATAGAGGTACAAATGCCCAAGCTTCCTATAGCCACTCTGTCCATACACCCCTACGCGTGCTTCCTGAACTGACTGAAAGATAACACAGTCAACCCAGAAGTGCAGCATCCATTCAGACTGGCCTTCCCTACACCGCCCAGGCATCCGTCTGACTTCAGCCATAATGAATGAGAAGAACTTACTTACTGTAATAATGGTCACTAGAATTACGTCTGGAGAGGAAATGAGGCTGAGCTCCTAAACTGATCCTGACGTGCATTATAAAACGAGGGAAGCACAGCTGTGTGATCATTACTGCAATTATAAAATGACATTTAGTGTTAACTTTCTTTTGTTGCTCAATATTAAAGCAGAGAGAGGACAGCATCTGTAATTCTAGGGTTAGGAACATGCAAAGAGGGAAGCTGAAAGTTCTTAATGTTTCAAATGCTAGTCCTTTATCTCCTGTCAGAAGGCAACTGAAAGAATCTTACTTCTTCCATATATATACATACCTGTCTGTATATATACACACTTACAAGGCTGAACAGTGAGATATGTGTAAAAACTAGATATAATTTAAATAAATTAACACTATAATATAATGCATACTGATTTTAAGATGCATACTTAGGGCTTTTCAGAATACGATGTTAAATGTGGATGTCAGCAATGATGTCTTGCAAATATTTATTTTCTGTTTATTATGCTGGGATATAATTGTAAAGACTTCAAGAAAGCCCAAAGGTTCACAACTTTGAAAATAGCACCACTATGTAAAACAACAGGCCGTATGTACAGCATGTCTGCTCAAGGTTTATGGAGCAGGCAGCTCAGGATGCCTGACTACAGGCAGAGCTCCGCTGGGTCACAGTCCCTTCCAGCACAGGAAGTGGTAGAGGACATAATTACCCACCTGCTGGGGAAACCAAAGCACTGCTTCCTCTGTGCACGGCACACTAATATGTGCTTCAACTTCCCTGGACATAATGAAACAGCCACAACTATCATACCAGCGGGCTAAAATTCGACCAACGTGACTGATACTACCACCTGTGATATCTCAAATCCTCACCTTTCAAAATAAATTGCACGACTGACAAGATAAAGGCCTGACGCTCTGTAGAGGAGCTGAGGAAAATAATTTTCCTTCCAGCTTGCTTCCTGCCCCACCATCTCCTATCAAAGGAAGCCGGGCTGTTAGTACTGATGCGTTACAACGGAAAAGCCGTGTTCAAAGAGCTGCTCCTCTCAGCTGTGCGGCTGTTCATTACACATCATTCATCATCATAAACATCAAAAGCCAGAGCAGCTCCTGCGAGTGGAAATTCTCCATATTTACTTTCACAGCCTGTCGGCAGGCCGTCCTCCTCCCACTGGTTCTCCAAGCAGCTCGGCGCTCCCCCAGCAGCCGCTCCAGCCCACCCGAGCGGGGCAGGCCTCGCCCTCCCGCACGCTGTGGCGCGAGGAGCTATTTTCCAGATTGCTTACCCTTTAAAGCTGGCTTCTACCAGACACAATACCGGAGGTGTTACAACAGCAGATTTCTTTCTGCACACCGGCAATTGTGTACTCTCGGCTCTAGTCTGCTGGAGAGGAGAGAGCTGCTGGAAGTGAAAGAAGCTGGAATAAAAGATAATTGATTCCAGCTGGTTATTTCTCAGCCTCCCTCTATCACCAGACAAGGTGCAGCCAGAGCACAAGATGCGCTGTAATCCTTTCTGCAAGCACGGAAACAGAGACTGTTTTTTATTCCCAGTCTCTTCTTTTCAAAGCTGCTCCCAGGATCCCCGACTCCCCAGCGCCCTGCCCCAGGCCCTCCGGCACCGCCCTGCTCCCAGGGCACAGCTCCCTGAGGCAGCTCTCGCACGGCTGTGCCCGCAGCACCGCTGGCTGCAGGCCTGGACTAGCTAGGGCTGGGAGCCCACAGTCACTCAGATTTTCTCTTTACTTTCCTAATGATTAGCCATAACTACAAGAACCCTCCGCGTAACAAAAGATTAATGTGTAATCTAAGGGAAAAAAAGCCCGTAATATTCAAAGGCACTAGCCTTAGCAAGGAGCCCTCGCTGAGAGGACAGCCCTGCTGTGAAGGCACACGGCATGAATGCATGGCCAGGACTGGCATGGCCACAGCTGAGCTCTGCATCTCTCTGGCTCGTGGGTCTCAAGCATGTGCATCTCAGGGCAGGGTAGGATACCCTAATCAAACAGCACCTACATGTTTTCCCCTTGATTTTTTCCTCATTAATATTTTAAAGCATTTACCTGTCAGTCACGCTGCAAATAATTCATCTCCTCTGATCAAGACATGTTTACTTTTCTAGAAATCAGTCTGCCACTGATTTCAGCACAAGAGCCAGGTTTTGGCCCACTAACTCAAATGCGCGGTATTGCTAATTCTTTCCTGCCTCGTACATAATTCCAGAAGGGAACAACCCCATCCACAAGAAGTATGGGAGCGGCTTCAGCCTCCCAAGTCTGGAGCATAAGCACAGGATCTCTCCACCCGGTAATTGCAGGCACACAGGGACCAGTTTCTAATCAGCAGAGGGAAATTTCCCCTCTGCAGGAGCTATTGAAGGCAGGAACCCAGCGCGGGCTCTGAATCATCCTGCACAGCAGCTCGTGGCTGCAGAGAGAGCGCTTTGAAGTCAGTGAAAAGAACTTCAGGTCTTACACATTAATCTTTTTTTTTTATTCCTTTCTTTTTCCTTTTTTTTTTTTTTAAATCCCCAGTACAAACTTTTTTGTTCTTCAGTGTTTGTGGTCATATTTCAGTAGTATGACACTCACAGCTCTTTGGTATTTTATGCTTATTTTTATTTTACTTTTAAGTTCACCATGCTTTGAATTTTCTTGTTAGAAAAAAAACATTTTAAGGGCTACAGATTTATAAATGAAATCATTAAATACTTTCTCATGTTAAATGTTATATTTCATTGCCATACATGTTCTACTGGGGAGTTTTTTTCTCTAGAAGCAGGAAATATTTATTACACACACTCTGAAAAAGGTCATTTTACATTCCTGTCGAGTTTAAGAGTGAAAAAATTATGCAAAGAACAATTGAGAAAGTGAAAAAAGAGCAGAGATATTTCTCATAAAAATTATGGAGGTATTTTCTTGTTACCAAATATGGTTCATTATTTTTCCATAAAAGAAAACTACAAGGACAGACTAAAAAGGTGAACTAACCACTCTAGGAAATTATGAATGTGCCAAAAGATCACAAACAGCACATTAGTGTCACAGCGTGGGCTCCTGTTGACTTCTCAGGAATTTAATTTTACTTTTTAAAGGGCAGAAAGAGGAGAGAAGCTGAGGTCCGTCTCACCTACCTTAATTTTTTAACCTTAAAAAAAAAAAAAAAAAAAGAAAAAAAAAAAAGCCTGAGCTATATCCATGATCTGTATTGGTTTGTACCTGACCACTTCAGCTGTCCCTGACACTTGACCTGCTTCAGAAAAGCAAGAAGTCCAATTTAAGTCGACGGTCCTGCAGGGAGGTAATGGTTTGACCCTTGGTCCCTCCACTACAACCATTCCAATTCTCTAATGATTTTCCTGCAGGGTTCATTTACCAGTTCTGGGTCAAAGACCAGCGCATCCATGAAGACAAGGGGCAGCACAAGCACTGCATGATGGATTTGAGAATAAGTGCATCGTAAAGGAAACCTCCATCAATTAGGGGTGGCCTTTGAATTCAAAACAAAAGGAAGCAAAGTGCAAATCATAATGTCTATCCTGCTCACTTCAGCAGCACACAGATACAAACGTTAGAGATTTATTTTAGCCTAGGTGCAGAACCAGCAATCATCCCAGAACAAACAATCCCAGCTCATTCTCAGATGAGATGGCCTTTTTCTATCACTTTCAGCAACCGGGAAGTGGAAAGGATTCACTACTTGATTTCTAACAAGCTTTTGCTGTATCTCAGAACTTCAATATTACACACCCGGTGACTCTAGCTGGAAATATTAAGGCTTGCTACACAAAAAAGTAAAAGATCATCCAGATGTCATTCCACTTTTACTGTTTTGAATCTGTGCCCTAATTTACCTTTATAGGAAAGAACAAAATTATCACTTACAAGTACTGCTGCTTTATCCGTCCATTTTCTGGCAGACACTACAACAGATGCACATTACAAATATTTTTTTCCAGTGGTCCTCAACAGTGAAATTCAAAATGTGTGAGTTTTTGGTTTTTTTTTTAACAAATAAGAAATGCACGAGGAAGTATATTTATCAGTACAAGAGGAGATGCAATAAAGGCACAGCAATATGAACACTGAAGAATATCAAAGATAATGTGTGTTTGTTCCTAATGAAAGATGGAGAAGCAAAGAGAATTATGCCCCTACCTACCACCAAACATGCAAGCTAAAATAAATATAAGAATTATAAAAATGACTCTCAGGAAGATCCTCACTATCCAAAAGCCTGCATGAAGCAATCAGGCAAGGCCACAGTAACAGCTTGGTTGATACCAATACTTAGAAGCTATGGCCATGGCTAGTGTGCACTGAGCTTTGATCTAGTAAATGCAGATCACATGTAACAATAAAAAAGGGAGCTGTAGCCACACATGCAACTCTTTCAGTGTTACAGTTATAAGAATTAAAATATAGACATGGAAGAAACTCCATAGTGACACAATGTCTTTTTTTTTTATATATATATACCAGTCTTTTAACACATTTACATTTTCCTTCCTTTTTTCAAAAACTGGAAAAACAGTTTACCCAGTGTTCAAGATTAAGTGCTTGTTAACCGTGCTTCCTGCTAGGACTTCTCAAACAGAATGGTGATTTAGATCCTGTAAGAAACCTTTGACTTACCAAGAGTTCCAAGAAGCCTGAAAAGAAAGGACTTATCCATAGAGTTTCAGCATCAGCAGCTGAAAACCAAAATTTGTTTTTGAACATTCTTCTTGTGCACAAGTATTACTCTCTCCACTATTTTGCCCAATACCACTATCTGCCTACTATCTTCTAGCACAAGAAGCACATAAATTTGTGACTAAAACAGAGAGAAAAAAAAAAAAAGAAAACACCACCTTTCTAATGTGTCTCTCCCCAACACTACATCTGGGGGAAAAAAAAAAAAAAAAAAAGATAAGTAAGAGTAAATGCTAAATTCAGACTGGGAGCAGAGAGATAATGAAAACAATGCAACATCTCAAGTTTCCAAAGCACCTTCTGTTTACATATAAAAAATGTAAAAGTTGCATAAAACCCCTGGTACTGAGCCTGCCCATCAGGCTTGCTGACCTTGAATCTCATGAATTATCTCCTTAATCATTTAGCATTTTCACTCTTGTTTTGGCAAAACTGAGGAATGGGCAACAAACCCTGGAATCTAATTGAATGGGTTTTGTATATGAGACTGGGCTGGCTGAGAATAAGGCCTTGCTGCCAACCATTCCATATGTGACAGAAACCTGTTAATAAAAGCCATATTGAAGTGCTTGTTAACGATTTGAACATGGTGACTGAATTTAAACCAGCTACCTACATATTTTGCTCTATCAACCCACCTCCTCCATCTCCTCCACCCCTGCACTGTTTAAAAGCAGTTGAAATAGTTTTACACCACCACTCATCCCATCACAACCCTTTCACATTACATGAGCTTGGGGAGCCTAGCATTTGAACAACTCATTTGAAGTGCTCTTAACTACTTCTCTGAAAGAACAAAGCAGCTTTACAGCTCTACTCTATAAAAACAGAAGGCACTCATCTGATGCCTTCTCTTATTTTCAGTCCAACAGTAAGTGACACTAGCATGCTACAACTTCCGGAGTCGGTCCAACCCTCAACTCACAGGAATCAAACACATTAATATTTTTTGTTGTTTTGGTTTTTTTTGTTGTTTTTTTTTTTCCCCTTTATTTTTAAATTAACAAAGATCAATAATCACCTCCCTAAACCACTCAAGCCCTAGTGCAATTTTTTAATTTTTTTTTTAATGTCTTTATCAGTGACGTTATTTGAAAGCTGAATTAGAAGGACATAATTAGAGAAAGACAAGTTCTCAGTAATTTATATATTTTGAAATAGTAACACTTCAATTTTTTTTTCACTATTTATTTTTCCTGTGAGCCAACACAAGGTATCTGAGAATAGCAGCCTGATACAGTACTTTTCTGTAGGCCATTAAGCCAAGCGATTGCAGCTTACAATCGGATACAACCTGTATTCAGAAACACCCTTACTATCATTTCTGCTCTTAAGTGAGTTTTTGTGTTATTTCTTGGGGGCTGGTAACATTTTGCTTTTGTAGTTGCATGCAAAGAATGGCACGCTACAAGCATTATCGGAAAGAAATGACCTAATTTGTTTGTTTTTACTGGAATTAAATTACTCTGTGTGCACCTTGTTTATCTCACGCAGACGACAATTTACTATAGCCATTTATTTAAACAAATTGTGCATCTGATGAACCGTATTGTTGAGCTCACACAACAGAGAAACCGAAGACCTTGCCCTCGTACAAGTTCCCCTTGATCCTTCAGTTGAGATGGGAAGAGAATAGCAAATTGTTTCTTTTTTCTCCATACCAGGTCTGAGGCCATGCAGCAATCATAAGTGTTACAACAGGCTTGTACAGCATTTGGGCATCTTCTCTGTGGATTGACAGCTTGTCTGTGGAGATGTGAACTTATCAGGGCTCTCCTTAGTGTAGACATCCGGACAAACAGTTGGCAGCAAGGTTTCTTCTGCTCTAATTACATTCTTTTCCAAAAGTTCACCCTGCCTGGGTGTCCAGGTAATTGCAATTAAGGCAGGAATCTGGTAATTAGAAATTCAAGCGCCCTGCCAAGAACAATACACTTCCTTTTAACGTGCTGCCCAAAGAACTAATTCGCTTGGAAAGAACAGAAGCTGATGTGAAGTGGCAGAATAGATGTTGATTAAGCAACAACCACAGAAATAAATTCCCTTCCCCCTAAAATCAAATTCATTACATCTCATTTAGACTCCTAGAAAGTGCTTTATTACCAATGAAACATTGAAAATAAATGAGAACTCAGAATTTCAGACCTCCAAACAATAGCATTTTCTGCTCACCAGCTCCAGAGGCTGCCTGGTGAGAACTGCAGGAACATTTTTTTCCAAGCCGCAAATACAGCATGTTCATACTCCCCTTCAGTCTCCCACCAAAATACCAACTTTGTACCATGACTCAGCAACTACTTCTGAGAAACATTGTTCAGTACATACCAAATCACTGAGTAACCTCTGAAGTATGTTTAACACTTTTTTTTTTTTTTTTTTAAAGTATGAAGTAAAGTTAGCCACTACAGCACTCTCATTGGACAAGAAGATTTTACATTGTTCTCTGCATTCAGAATTTTAAATAAGTACTGTTTCTCAGAGACAAACGGCAATTTTTCACTCTCCCTGTACATCAGCTCCTAATTCATAGTTGTTCTAATAAATTTAGAATAACGTATCTGTCCCAAACCTTGGATTTAGTGTCCTACACTGTATACAAGTTTTCTCTTTCTGTAAACAAAAAAGCCTTTTTCCATTGCAGATGTGGAAATTCTTCAGTTTTCACTTGTATACTTTCCACCACATTAAGAAAATCATACATTCTAGTATAATGCCATAGTATCATTTGGTTAGCTTTGATTAGTAATGAGAAGAGGCAAACACTGGCTTCCAATCTCCAGTAGAATTCAAGTTCACTTTAACAAGAAATTAAGAATGAAGAAACAGCTGGACACTGACATGAGAAAGTACTACTGTGCTTAAAATTGAAACCTTCATATTATATGCTTTAAAATCCATAGAAAAAAAAATCTTCACCTACTGAAATTACTTTCATTACAGTTTGTAATCTATGTTACATGGTAAACGTGGTTGGAACTATCTGAAAGGATCAACAGAACCACACAGGAGAAGGGCTCCAGAATGCAGTGCTCCTGTTTTGCTGCAGATCAAGAATCTGGAGTCATGACTCTGGATTTAGACACAGCACTGTCCATTTTAATATAACTAAATAATTTCAAATTCAAAATAGGAAGGATCTGAGCCAAAGCTTTTCAGAATTATTAAAAGAAAAAAAAGGGTGGGTGAGGAATTCCCTCTCTCTTTAAAGAAAAACCTACACAAGGTCCATGTTTGTTAGATGACTCAAGGAAAGTGCTCTCCCCAGTCCCGTACCCAGTGGTTCCCACATAACTTCTTCTGGATGACACTGCTACCTCTTCTAATTAGCTACCTAGGCATAATCAAAGCAGCTTCAGCTTCCTCATCCTGCATTTCACCCACTAGAGGCTTCAATAAACTCCCACAACCGGGATTGATCTAAGGATCAAAAACCAACAGAAGTATAACTCACATAATTCGGAATGAACTTCACAAATGGAGCCTACAGCCGTGCCATAAAATGTATATAGAGCCCTGACAGAAAACGATGAAAAGGAAAGGATGCTTTGAAATTTTCAAGACTTGTTGTTGGTTTGCTTTTATAAAGTATTATAAGATCAGTCCTGCTCCCTCCCCATTCCCCCAATGTTTTTAAGCCTAAAAAAATTACTCAGTTCTCTCATGACCTCTGTTTCTTATTGCCTTAGTGGGTTTTGAAGATTCCTTAGATCATACCCAGACATAACTACTAAAGGAACAAGCTGAGATCATCAAAACCTTATGACTGAAACACTGAAAACAAAATAAAATGTACAGCTTTCACCGCCCACCCCAGAAGTATATCTAGTGCACAGTAAGAAAAGCGTACAGTAAGAAATTATCTCCCATGCACTGCAGCAAAGCCCTGGGAGCTAATAACACAAGAAATAAAACCACTGTTTTGATTGATAGAACTGTTAAAAGTTTCTTATTGCTTACTTCCAATGTCAGTCAAACATGTTTCATCTTCTATCAGAAACAAAGTTATTTTTGCCATGGAATCTAAATTATAGATAGTTAAATGTAGAGAAATAACACTACGCCAAACAACAGCTGAGGAATAATGTTTTCCAATTGACCTAATAATGTACTGTAAAAGCAAAACAACAAAGACTATTATGAACTAACGAAGTGTTCTTTCCTAAAACTTATTTCAGCTGATCACAAGCAAGGTGTTTAGTTCAAGTATTTTGTTCTTTGTTTCAAGTTTATCTTTCCATCTGTACTTGTGGTAGGTACCTCACAACAGCACTACTTGATAGAGCAAATTTCAGCTACAAAGTACTATTTTTCTAACAGTCATCACCATTAGCTGTGCATTTTTGCCACTGATGAACAAGAGCTGCATGGTGCACTCAAAAATCTTCATGGCCACCTGGAACTGGGCTTGTCTTTCATGTTGCCTGCAGCCACCACTGAAATGCACCACCCACCGCCTCACTGTGCTCACATCCACTGTTTGATCTCCATCAGTGCTCAGCAAGTGTCAGTGAATGCCATTTTTTCTGCAAGGAGAAATCCTGTTCCACACCTTTACTTTATATGCATTACCGTGTCAGATGCCATTTGCCAGACTACCCTCCTGCTGCCATCTGTCACATGGCAACAAACTGTAATGAGATATTGGTGGGAAGACTCAACCTCTACTGCCATATCACCAACACCTGTCTCTGACATCATGGGCCAACATACTAACGTAAGAGGCATTACTTTCAGAGCAGCCCGCATATGTAACAGTGACAAACCTTTTAATAGGCAGAGGTGGGTACTGAAAAATGTGTCATTCGAAGCTTTGCTACTGTACCGTATTTTTGTTTTACTGGGTAAGTTAAAAGTTACCGTTCAATCAGTATGAAAATCCTTTACAGCGCATGCTGACTTCATAGTTACAACATGCTGCAAGTCCTCTGATGCTCTGAACGCAGCATAATGCAGCAAGTGAAAATAATGCTTCCCACTGAATTTGGGCTAGATGGACAAAGAAAGTAAGAAGTCCTGCCCGGCTGTGTCTCCACACACTGACGAGGAAGCACACAAAACTCTCACTGCACACACACGGACAAGGTCACTTCAGGGGCTGCAGGCGCAACTGACAGGGGAGCAGGATGGGGCCCCACTCCCTCCCCTTGCAGGGGGGCACAGATACCCAGGCTGCTATAGCCAACGTGAAACATCACAAACCCACAAAAAGGGCAAAAGGATTCAGCCTCCCCCACCCCCAAAGCGTTATTTGCTGTGTTAGAAGCTGCCAGATCCCGAGCAGGCCCCGCATTCAGACGGCTCTGCTGCCGCACTCCCAACGGCCGGGCACTGCGCCTCAGGCAACACTTTCTGGATGAAAAAGTCCCTGCTTACATTACACATGCTATTACAAACCAAGTCATGTAGAATAAACTTTCTCTTATAACATCTTTAAAAATGGCTAATAAGGGATTTTAAAAAGTTAGATTTTTCTATATAACACTCCATAAAACAATAACATTAGAACGTTTTACTACTTCTTTCTTCAAAGATACACAGCTTTCCTGAGAGCTGCATCCATTCAACTAATGGAAAGGAGCCAAGGCGCAACCAGAAGCACTCGCATTTCGAAATCCAAGTGGTCATTTTACAAAAATTATATTAAGCAGCACATAGCAATATAAATCGCTCCATAAAAGCGGCATACTGCCTTATAAACTGCTCTTTTAAAACCAACTTAACAAAAAAAAAAAAAATTAAGTTAACAATAGGCTGCACAGCTGTAAAATAAGTTGCCAATCCCTAAGATGATGAAAAGCAGCCATAAAGGAATTTCGGTGAATTGTAGAAAGTAGAAGACAAGGTGATGATTGTATCTGGAGGAGGGGAGGGGTGACCAGACCTGTAGTCTCTACCTCAGCAACAGAGCAATAAGTCCATCTAACACTGGCATGATACTCCACTCAAATCCATTATTATTCAGTTACAAAGGTTTAAGAGAGGTTATTTTCTCAAAAAATGTTCTACAGTGGGCAAGCAGCAGCTTCACACCGTTCCACTGGCTCAGCGATCATTCCCCCCATTTTATGAAGTTTCATATGCCTTATTTTTCCTAGAACATCACTACTGAAATACAATGGGTTAATCATGGGCTTGTATTCTCCACGAATACGCCTTTTTAGTTGTTTTTGTTTGTTTGTTTTTTTCTTTTTCCAATAATAGTATTGGAAGCCTCACTGCTTCTACAGAACCTTCATCTATGCATCCATCTACATGGAACTTAGGAGGTTGTCCTTTTGACTGCATTTTGGATGATGATGACAAAGTGTCTGCTAACAGGATGCACACACAAGGCTGCAAACTTGAAGCCCTTCTCAAAACCCTGTGCTGCACCACACGCATTCACAGGATGGACTACAAATGTTTTCCTAAATCATGAGCCTGTGTCCCAGCCTTATACATGGAAAGAATGCCACAAGCAAAAAATTGCTTCACTGTATATTTCACGAGGTATTTTTTTTTAGAGGAAGATTCAGTTCCTAATGACCTTCCCACCCAAAGGGTAAGAGCTTTATCACTCCTGAGTTATTTGTATACTCTTGCTAATTGTATTGCTGCACTCCTCCAATCATTATGAATATTCATTTTATCTCACTCCTCTGTGTGTGCACTTATTAACCGCATAACACATATACTCAAGAGATTTTACATGTGCACATACATATATCTGTGTGTGATGTTATTTATTTATGTAAATCTGCATCAGGCCTGTGCACACAAAACACAGTATCCAGCAGTGGTACAGCAGTCCTCAGAAATAAGGAGCTGCAAGAGAAATTGAAGTGGCTCCAAATTACCAAAAATCACCTCAGATAAAAACAGCTCTTTTAATAACATTTTTCTCTCTCTCTTTTTTTTTTTTTTTGCAAGGATATGAACTCACAGAGCATTTCTAATCATTATTACTAATATTATTTACTGAACAGTAACTGTGCTTTGTCTTATATATTTAAATGAAGGGAATAAGCTGGGTGGAAGATCTTGTCTTGTTGTGTTTCCTTCTATCTGCTGCTACAGTTTTAAAGCGCATTTTCCTTTATTTCACTTTTCCACAAGCCATAAAAAACCTCATTTCTAATTCATCCGTTCGTTCAGCTTAACCTCTCTTCTCAGCAATTAAAGCACTCTGCGCATCCCTCATCTATCACACAGCCAGCTAAATAATGCATTGCGTCCTCCGCTCATCTTTTATCATCCCAAATGACAGGTATTAGCATATCTCCCCAGTCAATTACAGTGCAGCGGAATAATCACAGCATAATTGGGCGAAAGCCACTCTAATCACCAACCCTGCAAACTCGCAGAATAAAAACTGAGTGGCAGTTCAGACAGGCCTTGCTCTTGTCCATGACTCCAGCCAACAAGCTTGGCAGGTCTCCATTTCTTTCTGCCTTTTAAAACTTATTTTTCAGGGCTAAACTTCACAGCGCATACATGCACAACTTATTTGGTTTCCCTTAAAGGAGGGCCATGCAGATTGATAAAAATTACCAAAATGCTGTTTGCTAACAGCAAAATGCAAGCTCGTAACGCAGAGCGTCTATTTTCTGCCCTTCAGATCATCCAGGCGGGCTCTGCTTTACAGACTAGCTTTGACAGATGGGTTTGTAGCTTGAGGTGGAAACTTTTACATTTCATGTTAGAGCAAGCAGCATTTCTTTTTCTTTACGTATAAAGGTTTTAGTAGATCTAACACAGTTAGACGCTGCTTCAGATGGCAGTGCTTACTGCAGACAGTAGCCTCCTGTTTTCCTGTGCAAGATGCCCACAAAGCATCATTTTTATTTGTAGCCTGTTTAAAACATCTAGCTTGAAATCCAGCATACATACATTTGAACATAAAACAAATGCTTCATTTGTTAAACAAATAAACATGAGCAAATTAACATCAAATTGCTGTCTCTTGTGCTCAGTGTGAGCCAATGGGTGCACCAACACTCATAGCCGTGGCGGTGGGGTGGCGCTGCCCAAGCCCCATGCGTGCTGCTTGGCACTGCTCACTGCCAGTCCCATACGGCCCAGGGTCCCCTGGGTGGAAGGAAGCTTAAAGCACGTAAAGAACTCAGGGAAAATCAGGGCATGCATTCAGAAGAGTCTTTGATAATACTTCCTCAGGATAGCTGAAATTTTCAAATGTGTTGCAAAGGTGGGGAAAGCTGTCTGGAATCCAATGGCCAAATTCTCTTCTTCAAAATTCTAAGTGAGATTTATTAAATGCACGCTGTTGGCATCAGTGGTAGCACATTTTGATTGTGCATATTTAGATGATTTATCTGTCATTTACCAAAGACAGAATGAAATGCTGCTGCAGAAAAAAAAAAAAGTCAGTGAGACTTACAGTCATCAGTGCAGCGACCTCCTGCTGCCTCTTCAAGATTATGCGTAACCACCAGCTCTACTCACTATAATGTTAAGTTGCGCTAACAAGAAGACTTTCCAGAAGCAAGGTTTAGGCAAGTCATGTATGCGTTTCATAGAATCACAGAATGGTTTGAGATGGAAGAGACCTTAAAAATCATACAGTTCAAACCCTCTGCTGTGGGCAGGGCTGCCACCCACTATATCAGGCTGCCCAGGGTTGCTTGAGTCTAAAGGGAGGAGGTTGCTTCCACCTGCTTGTACCAAATGGTTCAGCTAGAGCACAACACTGTAACACGAACACAGCTTTCACTGCTTCATTTTCTTCCCCTAGTTATGGGGGGAAAAGAGGTTAAAAATAACATTTAGAACTTCCCCTTACCTTGCTGCAACTTCCTTGTAACCAACAGAATTGCAGCAAATACATTTGATCAGTGGTGACAGTCCCATCGCTGCTTCCCAAAATAGAGCTGAACAAGACAAGGGCTTTTTTTTTTTTTTTTTTTTTTTTAAAATAACATCTCATCTTGTGCAATGTCTCATCATACAGCTCTGTGTGCCAGCACTGCCATACAGTGAAGCCAGGCAAACAGTTTGGTACTGAACTACTGCAGCAATGCCAGAGAGTGAAGAACAAAAGCTTGTGTATTCACAGGACAAAGACCCACCTTAACACACACGCATCTTCCATAAAGCCCAACCTACAGAGCAACACCTTGCCATGCACAGCCTGCTGCAGCTACAGTGCACAGCAAGAGGGGGGAAGAGGCTTGCAGCTGTCTGACATTATGGAAATGCTAGTGGAGGATTCTCGGATTCCTCCCCCTCGATGGAGATGAGTGTCCATGAAGATGAGGCAATTACTCAGCTTTCAGAACTGCTTCTTTCTTTTGTGCTACTGAGGAGCCTCCCAGGACCAAAGCCTGTCTCTTCTGCTAAGTGCTGAAGAGCAAAAGGCATACGAGCTGTACCATTCCAACTCCTATCATCTCAAGTTTTTCTCATTCTCATTTTTGCTTAAAAATAAGCATAGAGTAGCTATACAAATACAATTTTCACTGTTTTTTTGAAGTCCCAGTGTTACTCTGTTACATCTCCAAGTCTGCTCACTCTATACAAATAGGGAGATGATTCTTCCAGACTTCAACTTACTACCCCTTATGTCAGGCACTATGCTACTCTCAACAGATTCACTGAAAATGATGAGACCTGGGGAGAAGCCAATCAATCAAAAAAAAAAAAAAAAAAAAGCCATTAAAAACTGGCTTTGAATCTTGGCTTTGAACTGATAGAAAACTTAGATTTTTTTTCCCCTCCCTTGTGATGGCTGATTTCACTCCTCTTCTGTACAAAACCCAGTGAACTAGTTCATAACAAGTTATGTCAAAAAACCCAACCCACCTAAGTTAGATGCTGTTACAGAAACCTTTATAAAGGCCCACAGACATTGCTTTTTATTTCTACGGTACATTTACTGCTCACAAAATGTGTTCAATTGATACTGAGAAGAGAACTCTTCATTTCTCTCATGTAAGAAAAGCATAGCATCACTCAACAAGCTTTACCAACACTGCCCTTCACATCTCTCTGTGCAAAGAAAGGCACCTTCTCTGTTCCTGTTTTTCCTTTCATCTTTCTGTTACCCTGAAGATCACCATGTAGTTTTATGAAATTAACAACTTCTCTGTGAAGAAACCCACTATGTGACCAAATACAATTTTGCAGAAGCGCGTCAGAAGAATTTCTAAATACATGTATGTGGAAAAAAACAAAAAGCTCACGACAGGAAGTTCTTCCATGAGCAGATGAGGTATTTTGAGCTGCAAGCAGCCCTGTTCCTGCGCCTCACAAAAATTACAACAGACCTAGCTGGGACAGTTCTGGGCAGTTCCAGCTATCTACCTCACCATTTTGCTGCTTTTACAGAAAAATCATTAGAAGAGAATGAAAATGTGCCCCTGATGTGCTTGAACCCAAACCAAACCCATGTTTCAAGCTATGATTTGTGATTCTCTGGACTACTGCAGCATATCTCCATCTGTCATACGTTTGGCA